>APFE031010480.1:0-25841 GCA_000404065.3 Pinus taeda
TATTGTTGTGAAATCATGTGACCATTAAAAAACACATAAATTTTCATCTAGATATTGTTGTGAAAAAAAAAAAAAACATAGATTACCATTCACTTAAAACTTGTTGCATTCAATCATTGATTAGAGTTCATAGTCCCCATTCTACCATTCAAAAGAAACTCTATGACCTTAGACTCTGAATTGTGAGAATCCCAAATTTAGTTGCAGACATAAAGATGGTATATATTTCAATATAAAACCTTTGGACTCCATAGTAACATAAACTAGCATTTGTACCACATGTTGTAAAGGAAACGCGGTAAGGCATAAATTCGAGAAGCATTGTGACATAAAAAGAATCATTGAAGATGAAAATTAGTGGATGAAGGGTAGAGAGTTAGTACCCAATGCTCATTGTATTAAATAGGTCTTGTTCTTTTTGGAAACATTTTTGCTATGACATCTCACCAAAAAAGTCTTCCCATTTTTTGTAGGATATTGAATGACTTCAACTAGAAGTAGACAATATTGGATACTATTGCAGGTATTGAGGAGCGGAATTTTGTCCTTGTTAGTAAGATGAATAAGGGAAACAAGAAAAGAGGAACTAAAAAGGGTTAAAAAGGGAAGAAAGAGAAGTTAGGTTATTGTAACCAAGGAAGGACGGACTTGAGCCACATCATGTGCTTCAAGTGTCAAAAGTTTGGGCACTTTTCTTACAATGTCATCAAAAGAAATCGAAGGGAAAGAAATAACACTGGAAGTGACTTGCAAGAAGTGAAAATGCATCAACTCAAGTGGATGAGCTTTCATCCATTCTTGAGATACAATTCTCAATGGTCTCATGCTTATCATGTGACATCATGACTGATGTCAACTGATATATGGACAGTGGAGCTTCAAACTTACACCTCTAACAAGAGTACCTTTAGTAGAACTTGGTGATGATGTCAAAAATGAATTCCTTCAATCATCACCAATGTGCATAATTTCAATGAACATAGACTTGTTAATCACAGTCTATGGTGATTATGATTTCAAGGTATAGAGGCACCTAATAATTGTGATCTATAATCCAACAAAATGTTTTTCCTAAAGGAAAAATAAGTTTGGAAGCATGTTATTCCTTTTTGCAAACTTTTTAAAACATTTTTTTTGGTTTTCACACATTACTATACATTATTAAAACTTGTGTATGAATGAGTGCAGCGAACCTTATACCGAATTTTCCTAATTTTTGGGCCAATTCACTAGAATTTTGTAACTATGATATAAACATTGTTTGAATGCTATTTCACAATAGGATGGTACTTGAATTTCGACCCCTCCTTTATTGTAATAATGGAATGTGATGTCGGCCTCGATTTGTGTTCAGTGATAACTTATAACATAGACTATGCTAATTACTTTGTTTGTCCTTTGAAGTTTTCAAATCCAACATTATAAAATAGACGATTTTGGCAACAAGGGTATTTAGAAATAGTTCAAACTATTGTTTGTTAAATCCAACCTATCGATTATTGTAATAATGGATTATGATGTGGGCTTGGATTTGTGTTCAAAAACAGTTCAGCTACTAATTGTTAAATCCAACCTATTGATTATTATAGTAATGGATTCTGATGTGGGTATGGGTTTGTGTTCAGTGAATTGGACTTTCCAAGCCATTACATTGACTTGGATTAATTATAAGAAACTATGCTAATTACTCTCCTCGTCCTTTGAATTTTTCAAATCTAATGAAGCTAGTTCATTACATAAACCAACTTTATAAAATAGATACTTCGACAACATGTGTATTTAGGGACAACTCGTTTGCAGAATTGGGAATTGGATATTTTGGTGAGTATCAATCCTTCCTTATTGGAACTTGTCTAAATAGTGATTTTTTTTAAATATTATTGTGAAGGAGAAGAAGTTGTGAGTCCTCTGAGAAGAATATTGTAGAACGTGGAGCTAACACTGATCGTTTTTTAGGGAAAACTCCTACCTGGGCAGTAGTAGTGTTTTTTTGGTGTTTGTGGTTATCTCCTTAATTCTTGAACATAATATCCATTATGTTAGCAGTAGTAACGGTTCTGCTTGGGTTTTAACAAACCATACATTAGTTTAAGTTGTTGAAGGTAATGTCTTATGTTTATTTTGGCTGTAGAACTTTTCTAAAAATTTTGGCATGAAGTTTTTGGTATGTATGTTTTCTTCTGCACCTCTTGGTTTTGTTTTCTCTTGAAAACAATAAGAGGGTCTAATTAAGGTCAATTAAATTGAAAAGTAAAGTGAGGAGATCAGAACTATATATAGTAGATATTAGATTGGTTAAAATATATTTGCTAAAAGTAGAGTTAAAACATAATTAAGATTAAAATTATAATCAAAAGTTAAAAGTTCTAGTTCATGAATTAGGAGATTTAAATTAAGAATCCTTAACATTGAGGATTTATTATGATGAGTAAACTTACTGAAATTATAATTTGAGGAAGAGACAAGGCAAGTAAGATTTACCGAGGTATAAAAATTGTTAATTACACCTAATAGAGGGACTTCTACAATGCATGAATGGCTCTTGTGTTTCTATCTATTGAAGGAGAAGAAACAGAGAGGTACAGACAAAACCTGCTAGTATTTCTCAAGGAACTGCAAAATTTGAAGAAACTTTCGACCATACTTCCACCATATTTGGCAACAAAAAACCCGACCAAGGTGCGCATTATAGTTCAAAAATTTTCACTCCTTTTGTGACTACATTAGATATCGAGAGATCAGATTTTGGGAAGCATCGACTTGATCTTACCAATGGCTTCTAGAATTTATAGCCGATGATAGAGAGAATGCGAAGCCCAGAATTTCGACTACAAGTTTTAATCTTGCATGTAAGGTTAAAGGAGGAACTTTAATTATGACATTCCATTGTATGATCGTGAACAAGGAGTTGTGGCAATTGCCAAAAAGTGCTCGTGATGTACATTTTCGTGACAAATTATCAAAGCAATCTATAAGTCCATCAATATGTACATTAGGAGGTCATGTATCTGCCTCCACATCTGCACCCAAGACAAATCATGAACATATTACTGATTTGACCCTAAAATACCCTGTTAATGAGAGCCCTTCTAAAACTAGCATGCAAGTTCAACCGTCAGAAGATGTGAAGGGGTCCAATTTGGTATCCTTGTTTTCTCTTGAAGTGAAAAGTAGCTTATTCCCTCGAGTCAGTCATCGGGATAAATCTACTGGAATTTTTAGAGAGGTTTCTTCGAAGAATGATACTAAAGTTATTAGCCTAGAGGATGATATTGAGTTCATAGTCATTGAGAAAGGGGTGGAGATGAGTGGCTGCAATCTGTCATAATTGCTGGATGGCAATAAGAGTTCTGAAGTGAATAGTTTGAAATCTATAGAAGGGGACAGTAGGATGGAGAATGGCACAATTGTCTCACAGGTTCAACAATCAGTTTCTCTTGATTCCTGTTTGTAGAAGAATGGTGAGGCTTAAGTGTCTCATGAGCATAAACAAGAGAGACACGACAATTTGGGAAAGGATTCTAATAGAGATGATGATGATTTGGTTGAGAATGAATTCCTCAATATGCTTTATAAATATCATAGTTTGTTTTATTTAGGATTTGTAAGTGAAACATGCTCTACCAATGTTTACATTCTCTTTAAACTTATTGTAGATAGATCTAAAGATGTCTTTCCTAGTTTGTTGAAGATGTATGATATATGAATAGTCTATAACCACAATGAATATTCATTGAAGACATGTTGCTTCAGAGACTCATGTGTTCCTGAAGATGCTTCTAGGTTCAGACTAACTTCCAAACAATGAATTAAGTTTTTTAGTCTCAAACAATTGAATTTTTTTTTCTTGCTACAGAATTCAAATTTTGGCCAATAATTGACAAGATGTGATAGTATTTACATTTCAATACATAATATCAATTGTACATTGAATATCTTCATCAAATAATACATTCAATAGTTCCAACAATCAATGACCATAGATCAATGTGCTTTACAAGGAGTAAAATAGTGCTTTGATCAAATTTGGATCAAGAGAAAGTATTTTGGACGATCTAGAAGTATCTTGGAATTTGGTTTTGGTCTTATATATCTTATCAACCAAAGCTACTTCTCAAATGAGACTACAATTTTTATTGTCTTTGCCATATCCACGCTGCTTAATTCAAATGTTGTCAAACAAACTTGACATTTCATATTATATTAAATCATTTGTTGAAATTATGAGACATCCATCTTCAATTCAGTAAAGACGAAGAATTCCACGCTAACCCTAGTGAATTGATCAATCCTTAGAAACTCTCCAAATCTTCCCTAATTCCAATCTCAGCATCACTAATTATCTCCTATTTCTTTTTGCATCAGAGGATGCAAAAAATCCCACCAAGTTCATCACTTGTCTACTAGGTATACCACCACTCTTGCCAAAAGATCTTCATTTTTTTTACTGAGAGGAATACTCTTCTGATGTCATATTTCATACACAAGTTTATGAAAGCGAAATCCAAAATCATGAATATTTCCCACCAGCAAAATAGCATGACTTCTGCTGGTTCAAGCCAACCACGATTTTTTGCTACAATAAATTTGTTTTAGCCTTTGGAACAATTTGTTTACATTGTGTATTAAACCTATAATATGTATAGATAAATCATTTGTCTATGACTTCTCTCATAAGATTGACAATATTTATTTTCCATCTAAATGAAAATTTCTATGATTTTAAGGTTGTTAACACTAATTGTGTTGCTCAATGCGAAGAAAAGATGGGAGAAGATAAAAAATAAAGTAATCATTTGAAGTTTCTTTAATGATTTACTGAATACTATAACAAAGTAGCATTTCTGTTTCTAGGGTCCCACCCTAACCCCCTTATCTATGTAGTGGGACCACGTCATAGTCAAGAGTCAATAAAGCCCATATTAATAATTGTAAGTGGTTAATCTGCAATTAATAACGGAACCACAATTAGTTGCAAATGGGCCATAGTATTAGATAGATGGTATTAGTAATACGCATTATTGGCCCGTGGTATTGCACGTAGGAGTCATATAAAAAGGATAGAAACTCCCTGAGAGGGGCATCGTGTCTTATTTTGTAATCGAGCTCTGCTCTAGTGGAGGTTGCCCCCTCGAAGAGGCAAGTGAACATTACTCTCTGAATAATAAAATCATTGCTATTATGTGTTCTGGGCATCCTTTCTTCGCATATTCTGTGTTTTGGGTCTCTTTTCTTCGCATATTCTGTATTTGGGTATCATTTGTAGGTTAAGAGCATAACAAGTGGTATGAGAGCACTTTCCAGTGCCGATGGGATCTCCATTTAGTAGCAAATTTTTTTTTGGCTCGAGACATGTTCCGGCGTCTTTAAACCATGGGATCTGTTGGTGAGCGCATAAATCTGTGGATTTGGGGAGGCATGCACGCAGGAAATACAAGAGGTGGTCACGTCTCTTGGACTCCCTTGTAACCCCTGTGGGGACCCCTTCGAGTAGTAGCGCATTAGACAGAACCACGCACGAACTGTCTTCCACGTACCCTCGGGGTATATTGGAAGCGCCATAGGCTCCCTGAAAACCTCGCCATAGATAAACCAGTGACCATCTTGCGGCTACAGTACAGCGAGAACAGCACTCGGAGAGATTACCCGCCCGTATGATAGGGTAGTCGGGTGGTACGGCTAAGGGTACGGTCGACCCTCCTTAGTTAGAGCCCTGAAACATTGGGCCGTGTACTACTACCAGACCCTTATGTATATTGCAATTTGTAGCACCTGACACTCCTCAAGACCCTAGTTTCCTTTTTAATCATCATCTCTTCTAGATCCGCTTGAGCAAAGGAGTGCAGTAGCAGCAGAAATCGGTCCCAATCAGCCAGTTCTGATCTATTAGATTCATCAGATCTGCAGCAGCAGTCAGTTCAGCCGTCCAGCGCTACCCGATCCACCATTCAGATCTCTGAGATCCACCAGACCAGAAGCGTTGTGAAGGGTTCCAATACCAGGGTATAGTTGTCGCAGGACTTTTGGCTGCATTGACATTTTGAGGATTTGGCGATTACAATATTGATCAAGGAGTAAAAAAAAGAAACGAAAAGAAAAAAAAGTCTGAGATCTTCTGGGACGCTTATTGGTGATATAGCCCATTAAAATCAAGACGACGAGTTGAGCATGGTGGCACCATTCAATTAATTGGGAAAATTTTTTGGTGGTCCCAATTTTTCATCAGGTCGGTGTATGGTAGCAACTAGAGCTCAAGCGATGACCAATGAAAGGATGGACAAACTGGAAGAAAATGTGAACTAAATCCAAACTCAGCTTCGCAGACTAGTTCTGGAGAGAATGCAAAGAGAGCTTAGCAGACTCAGTATCCAGCTACAGAATTTTCAGGCAAAAGGCAAGGAGGATTTTATGTCAAACGTCAAGGAGGATTTTATGTCAAATGGCAAGGATCAAGACCACGAGTAGGGGTATAATGACCATGAAGGAAATTACGATGAATCTAGCCACTCTCCTCACGTATGGCACACCCATCCACCACTCAGTAAGCGACCTCCCAAGTTGGATATGCATAAATTTGACGGTTCTCACACGTCCGCATCGCTAGCAAAAACGGAGCAGTATTTCAAATTGAATCATATCCTAGATGATGCGACTAAGCTTATGTTGGGGAGCATGTACCTCGACAATGAACGGTGACAATGGTGGGAATGGCATCAACGTTGCAATGGATATTTTAGGACTTGGACCCAATTTACCAAAGCTCTTCGAGATCGCTTTGAACAAGAAGACTCTTATTTGGGTCATCTCACTAAGTTTCGACAGACTGGTACAGTGGAGGAATATATTAATTCTTTTGAAGGCTTAGCTTTCCGCACTAAGGGTCTCATAGATGAGTTCTACACGGAATGTTTTATCAGCGGTCTTAAAGAAGCCATCAAAGCTCAAGTTCTACTTCACCACCCTCCCACATGGATGGAGGCTTGCCAGGTAGCTCGTAAGATTGAACGTGCATTAGCAGCCCAATACAGTCGCCCAAATTTCCCTGCTAAAGGTCGTCCCCCACAGGCTCAGAACATGACTCAAACACTTAAGGTCCAAAAGGTGTCCCCTGCGGAAATGGCCGAAAGAAGGAAGCAAGGACTATGTTACTACTGTGATGAAAAATACTCCCCAGGTCATAAATGTAAGGAGCCCAAATTATTTCAAATAGATTCCACTCACTACAGCTCAACAGAGGAAGATCCTCCACTCGAGGAACATAAGCCGCTAGAGGATGACAACCAACAAGACAATGTCTCTAACAAACCAGTTATTTTGTTGCATGCCTTGGCAGGGATTTCTTCCCCTCAAACGCTCAAAATCAGAGGGTTTATTAAACATCACCCAGTAGTAGTCTTTATTGATAGTGGAAGTACACATAATTTCATCCATCAAAAAGTCGCAGAAACAGTGCATTGCTTTGTACGAGCAGTTTCTAACTTCCAAGTTCAAATTGCAGATGGAGGCACAATGAAATGTGAAGGCCATTATGAAAATGTCGAACTTCAAATGGGGGATTATCAGTTGAAAACCCACATGTTTGCCATACACATGGGTGGTTGTGACATTGTCCTCGGTGCTGACTGGCTCCCCACTCTTGGGCCAATCACAATGGATTTCAAGGAGTTGTATATGAGTTTTAAGCAGAACAACCACACACATACCCTCCGAGGACTCCAGGCGAGAGCTCCCTCTATCATCAGCTCGCATAGGATGGAGAAATTGTTAAAAAAAGGCAATCATGGAGTTGTAGCTCAATTTAATGCCATCCAGGTAGTCGAAACCAAGCCACCGCCGCTTCATCCTGAGATGCAACAGATTTTAAATAACCATCTGCCGGTCTTTGACAAGCCTCAAGGGCTTCCACCCTCGCGAGGGGAACATGATCATAGCATCACCTTGGTTCCAGGGGCCCAAGCCCCAAATGTACGCCCATATAGATATCCGTTCACCCAAAAGAACGAAATAGAAAAAATCATCAAGGAACTTTTCGAAGCAGGGTCATTTGTCCCAGCATCAGCCCTTATTTATCCCTAGTGGTCGTGGTGCTCAAAAAAGATGGGGAGTGTCGGATCTGTCCTGACTTGAGGGCCCTCAATAAGCTGACAGTCAAAGATAAATTTCCCATCCTGGTGGTTGATGATTTGCTGGATGAACTCAATGGGGCTCAATTTTTCACGAAGCTGGATCTTCGCTCAGGCTATCACCAAATTCGCATGAAGGAAGTCGACATCCCCAAGACTGCTTTCAGAACTCATGAAGGCCACTATGAATTCCTGGTCATGCCATTTGGTCTTTGTAATGCCCCCTCTACTTTTCAGATCCTTATGAACCACATTCTCAAACCATATCTCAGGAAATTTGTCCTTGTCTTCTTCGATGACATCCTCATCTATAGTTGCACTTGGGCCGCACATCTTCAGCATGTAGATCTACTCTTACAACTGCTCCGCAAGCATAAATTATTTGTCAATATGTCCAAGTGTTCATTTGGAATGGCAGAGGTAGAGTATTTGGGCCACATTGTGGGGCATGAGGGTATCAAGGTGGACCCCAAAAAGATCCAAGCAATGTAGGAATGGCCTCAACCTAAGACCTTGAAGAGTTTGCGAGGATTTTTGGGTCTCACAGGCTATTATCGTAAATTTTTCTGCAACTATGGTCACATAGCGAAACCCCTCACCCAACTCCTAAAGAAAATTCATTCTTCTGGAATGAGGAAGCCCAACAGGCCTTTACAGCTCTAAAAAATGCCATGAGTTCCACTCCAGTTTTAGCACTACTTGACTTCACCAAATCTTTCGTCATTGAATGTGATGCTTCGGGTACAGGGATTGGGGCGGTTTTAATGCAGGAAGGGCGACCGTTGGCCTTCACAAGCCATCAGTGGGAGGAATCTGGGCCAATCTACCTACGAGAAGGAAATGATGGCCATCTTACATGCAGTCGACACCTGGCAACCTTACTTAGTGGGGCGACATTTCCAAATCCGCACAGATCATCACAGTCTTAAATATTTTTTGGAGCAACACCTATCCTCCCCACAACAAAATAAATGGCTAGCCAAAATGCTGGGATATGATTATGAGATTCATTTACAAGAAAGGGAAAGACAATAGTGTAGCAGATGCATTATCTCGCCAATTTGAGGAGGAAAGTACCCTGCTAGCTATTTCCCTCCCCATTCCAGAATGGATTGAAGAAGCTCGCAGGGAATGGTTTTCACACCCCGGGCTCTCCCAACTCATTTCTTAATTGCAGGCAGATCCAAATTCCACCAAGGGCTACTTGTGGCAGGATGATATTCTTCGCTACAAGGACAGAGTCGTAATATCACCAACATCCACCCTCAAAAGTCGCATTTTGGCAGAATTGCACTCATTTCCCATTACAGGACATTCGGGCTTTCAGAAGACGTATGTTCGCACCAGAAGATCATTTTTTTGGACAGGCATGAAAAAGGACATCCTTACCTTCGTAGCCGAATGCGATGTCTGTCAACGCCACAAAGGGGAAACCTTCAACACACCAGGCACATTACAACCATTGCCCATTCTGGCATCAATTTGGACGGAGGTTTCTATGGATTTCATTACAGGTCTTCCAAAGTCAGGGAAAAAGTCAGTCATCATGGTGGTTGTGGACTGATTGTCGAAGTATGCTCATTTTTGCGCTCTTCCCCACCCGTTTACACCAACTTTGGTTGCTCAATCTTTCATGGATCAGATCTTCAAATTGCATGGCATGCCCATTTCTATTATGTCCGACCGCGACCCGATCTTCACCAGCAATTTTGGCAGGAACTCTTCAGAATACAAGGCACTCAACTAAAACTCAGTACTTCCTACCATCCGCAAACAGATGGTCAAACTGAAGCAGTCAACAAATGTCTAAAAACCTACCTTAGGTGTTTTACTTCAGAAAAACAACACCTTTGGGTACAGTGGCTACCTCTGGCAGAATGGTGGTATAACACCAACTGTCATGCCACCACCAAAATGACTCCCTATGAAGCAGTATATGGTCAACTCCCGCCTTCCCCTACTTCATATCTCAAGGGATGCTCAAAAGTCCAAGCAGTGGATCAACTCCTACAACACCACGTAACTATGCTCGCCCATCTTCGAGAGAATATTCATCAAGCTCAGAACTTCATGAACCAATAGGTAGACCAGCATCGCTCAGAGCGCCACTTTCAAGAAAGGGATCAGGTCTTTTTACGGCTCCAACCATATAAGCAAACATCACTCAAAGACAAGGGATGTCAGAAAATCTCTCCCAAATTCTACAGACCATATCAAGTACTTCAACGCATTGGAGAAGTGGCCTACAAGTTGGCTTTGCCACCTACTGCAAAAATCCATCCAGTTTTTCATGTCTCATGCCTCAAGAAAGTGATTGGGAACAATTGCAGGATTCAGACTAGTCTCTCGGAATTGGACGAAGAAGGCTCCATCTGGCTTCAACCGGAACAGGTCCTCGACACACGAGTCAAGCAACTGCGTGGCCGCATGATTAAGGAAGTCCTCGTCAAATGGAAAGACACCTCTCCAGAAGATGCAACTTGGGAGCCAGCAACTATTCTGCAGTAGTTTCCGCAGCTTAAGCCTTGAGGACAAGGCTAGTCTTAAGGGGGTGAGCATAACAGAAATTCTAAATCCCCGCGGTGAATCCTTAAACTAGCTCTCCCAAGTGACCTTGATCCCTCATAAAGATAATAACTAGGGTTTTGATCTAGGGCATCACAATTCCCTTACTCCTTAGCAAGATTTAGCCAATATTTCACCTCCACAGACTTCTTCATCGTATTGACTGTGCTAGACCCGTCAACATTCAGGGGATATCTTTGGTATGAAGTCCCAACTAGACTTCACACCATTTGGTGTAGGAGACCCATTCGGTATAATGGCCTGGTTGCCATTACCTTAAATATATGACTTAGCTCTTGCTTGTCAACATGTGAGAGGTCTTCTTTGTCTTCAAACAATGAGGTTCACGTGCCTAGTGAGTGCTTTGGTATTACTTGTGTCAAAGTTCTTTCACTGTAGAGGGATAAGGTGGAAGTGAGTCTTAGGTTGAAAGGGAATAGTCCCAAGTCTGCTCGAGACATACAATACAACATGACATGCAAAGCTTCCGATAGAGTAGTCCACATGGATGTGGAAGTCACAAACACAAGGTGAATAGATAGCACATACAACACCCAATAGAATAGTCCACACCAGTGCGATGGGTGTTATAAAAGGTTTACACGAATGAATCTATCGACTGTCAGGCGGGACAACCCACACAGCCAAGAAAACATTAACAACTTATACAACACATTTTCATAAGCATATGTAGTAGAAAAACTGAAATAGGTCAACTGTCTTAACATACGTTAAAGAAACATGCATTACAAGTGTCAAATAAATAGTCTTACAAACAATTACAATACAAGTGTGAAAATGTGTTGGGCTATTAATAGGCTTCTAAATTAAGCGAAAGTTCCAAGACACATCAATACACCATACGTCACTAACCCTGTAAGCGGGGTGTTGGAGCCATTAATTGCTCCTCAAAGAAAAGATTACAAACTCTCAAGGCTATGTGGGAGGAGCCAAGGTGAAAATTATTTTGCATGTACAAATGAGGGGTATTTATAACCAAGGTTAAAACTGGCCCTTGTGACAGTTTGACTTCCCTCATGACTTTTTGACTTACATGACTCTTCAGATTTACATGTGGGTCTCTTGGACTTCCAAGTTACATTACATTTATTACAAGAGTGTGGCCCACTGTAGTGATGTGGCCGAGATGAATAATGACATGAATCGACATGGCAGAGATGGTATGTTCATGCTACTGGTGGCGTGCATGTCGAACTGCAATGCTGCTGAGTGATGGATGTCCTCTTGGTGTATCATAGCTTCACCTCCACATGGAAAGGTGTGTAGAGTCTTCGATGGTCTTGGTGTTCACTTGATTTTGCATGTGCATGTCACTCCTTCTCTTGTACTTTGGCATGGTTCACGTGAAAAAAATCCCCACATACATTCCTTGTTCATCCGTTCATGAAACAATCTCCTCGCATGCATTCCTCATTTGTATGTTTGCAAAGAAATATCCTCACATGCTCTCCTTGTTCATATCGTTCATCTTCCCATCATGTCTCATACATGTACCTGTATCTGCAATCACTGATGAGGAGATGAAATCAAATCCATAAAACTCCTAGTCTACCATGATGCATTGTGATTTGCTTTTGGATGCAGGTGACCGGGAGAGAGGAAAAGGCTCTAAAACTTCACAAGGTAGATTTCAAGATGGGATGCGGGTTCCAGGCACTGTCGATGAAAATTGCATAGAGGTCACTGGGAGACTGAGATGGACAATTCGGATCAGCAGTGACTGTCCACAGGGTCTGGCTTAGATGGAGGGAAGATCTGCGCATTTTTTTCAGGGAGGTAGCGCAGGCAGCAGAGGGGACATGCAACAAAAAATGCGTAATTTTTCTAGGGAGTTGGCAGCGTGTTGTAGGAGCCTGCTAGAGAAAAAATGTGCAATTTTTTGGAGGTTGGCCTACTAAACATCCTTGTACAGTTTTTGAGTTGAGCAGGATGCTAGGTAACTAGGCGACTGCTCATGAAAACTACAGAGTTTTCCGGGTGAGCAGCAGGTTGGTTGACTGGATGGGAAAACTGTGCAATTCTTGAGGGAGACAGTGATGGACATAGGGTTTCTATCTGGCATGTCGGCGTGGTTTATTCAGTCAGCGGAGTGGGCATTCTTTATAACTTTTGCGCAATTTTTTGGGGGAGTGAGTCCCGGGGTCACTTCCCAATCAAAATCTCAAGTTGAACAACTAGAGGCTCGATTGATGTGCTTCCAAGCAACGTAGATTGAAATGGATTGCTGGGAAACGTCTGTGCTCTTCTGGGTGACAGTTGGTCGAGTTGATTCCAGGATTGCACAGTGTAGGTTGCCTCGGAGACAACCTCAATATTTGCACAATTCTGGGTAGTAGTACATGGTCACTAAGGGCCGAAACTGCGCAATGCATCTCAGCAAAGGTTTTACTGTTGGAGGGTGATCCGGTCATCAGAGTTTTAGCATAATGACTAAGTGTGTGAGTGAGCGAACTTGTGCATACACGACCTTGCAAACAAACACTCACCATGACTCGATGACAAGACACCTCAAACCATCAAGACAACATATACTCAGTGTGACTGACCGATGGTGTGAGCAACAAGTGCAATGCTTGTGATAGATTGTTGAAAGACCACGATGACATTTGCACGACAATGCATACAACATCACATGTGAGTGCGATAGATGTGTACATGAGCTAGGTGGCTCTAGAGACACACACAAGACAAGGAGGACTCAGGGAAGCTCAAAAATACAAGTGATCAAAATGCTTTCAAACTAGGACTAGAGCATAGTTCTCATTGTCTTGATCACGGCGGTGCAAACGGTTCGTCATTCCGAGTCCGTATGCGAAAGATAGAAGTAGTCAAAGTTGGGTTGAATTTTTGATGAGTGGGTAGGCTTAAGGAGGCCACAATTTGGAAATTTTCCAGCCATTGGATTCCGACCAACCTGGGACGGATTCTGGGCAAAATTGTGGGGTTGTTAAAATCACTCCTATGGCTAAAATTCGAATTTCTTAAAAATGACATTTTGTTATTAAAAACAAAAAATAATTAAAAAAGGGGGTGGGGGCCACCAACCCCACCACCCCCAACTCACCATGCATATCAAATAAAGGTGAGGCCAGCGGGAGTTGAACCCACCCGCACACGTGGGCTGGCCCACCGGGCGGCTTCATAACTCATAACTCACATCATACCATAAATAACGTAACCAAAAACCTTTGTTTAATGTGTGTCAATGGTTACAGAGGGTGTGGGGGTGGGCCGCCCAATGTGGACCTGACTCCCAATAGTAATGTTTAAAAACCATAAATATATGTAACAACCCACATATTTTTAAAACCAATCATGCATTAGAATGGGAGGGGCGGGGTTTGACCACCCGACCCCTCCTCAACTAACACTTATATTTAACCATTGCACCAACCAACCTCACATGGGTTAATCTGCCTGGGATTCAATATAAAGCCTCATTTACATAGTGTGCCCCGACAGAGGGAGGAACCAAGAGTGGGCACAAATTTCGAGATAGAGGAGGCAAAATCTTGGCACGTAGTGCGAGGCAACATTTTGCAGGAGGGGTGAAAATTCACTTTGTCAAAATTTGACAAATTTTATATGGATTCAACACCTCTCATCGCCATGAATGCAATGGCACTGTCTATTTCTCCATCGGAGTTCTGCATTTTTTGGCCATTTTTCAGTGTACAAGTGGAACCATGATTGCTGCAAAGCAAGGAGCGGAACCATGATCCTTGCGATTTTCCTGAGGAGGTAAATTTTCTCCATGTCGGAATATAGTCAAGATTATACTTGTTTTTCATGATTTTCCGTAGGGATTGCAATGGCGAGGTAAGATTCGTCTTTGGAGTTGCAGATTTCTAGTCCACCCATGGAGCATAATCTTTGAGGAATCTAGGGGGAATCTAAAAGATTCCTTGAGCCCCAGATTCTCAACTTCTCAGAATTCAGATTTTGGATAGTCGATATTGCACTATTCGATGCCACAAATCTGATGGTGTGTTTAGATTTTTCATTCTCTTATTCTATTCTTCAGCCACTTTTCTAAGTAGAATGTAGGTGTCAACATCCATGTGCAAGCAGTCATGCAATTGATGCCATGAGATCGATGGTCCGAGCAGCGTCAACAATTTGACATCCGCTTCCTCAGATGGCCCTTGGTTGTGAGGTATATGTAGTGTTCATGTACTTCTTTTGCTATGCATTGTGTTGCACAGGTCCTTGATTGATGTTTGACCTGGGATCTTGTTTCTTACTCATTTTTATGATTCCTGGTTAATGTGATGCAGAATCATCTATGTGATGTACTCGTTGTTATGATTCATCATGTTGAGTTTTGAGATCCCTTTGTTGTATGTTGATGGGATACTCATGTGTCGCCATGCATGTTTGTTTTGACATCCCTTTTAGGCCATGTTGGTGGGATGTTCATCATGCATGAGTTTTGTGTCATACTGATAGGAGTATTTTGATTGAGAGTTTCTATAGTGGAACATCTCTTAGAGCCACTCCTATGTGAGGGAATTTTCCTTGTATGATTGCGGCATCATCTCAGTCGGCTTATTTACTCAATAAGACATGTATCTTCTTAGGGACAAACACGTATATATATATGTATATGTATATGTATATGTATATTATATATATATATAATATTTATAATATATATATATATATATATATATATATATAATATATATATATATATATTATATTATATATATAATATATATATATATATTATATATATATAAATATAATATATATATATATATAATATATAAGCCACCCTCATCCATTTATGATCCAAGAATTTCGGTGAAGAATACAATAGAAAGGTATAGAATAAATTAGAAGGCTGAGAAATAAAACGAGATTATATTTGGTCTAACTCTATTTTTGTTTGGACAAGGAGATTGCAGTGACTTGGACTTGTGAAGAACATTATTGTTTGGGCTGAATTTATGTGTTAGGGAGGTTCATTGAAGATTGGTTTAGAGGAGCTCAGATAGGGACAAAGAACAACCACAGTTTTAAGAAGAATAGCCCTTTACTAACACCTCAGACTAGTGAGAATAGTCCATGAGTGAACTGTGGAACTTGGATTCAAGGACTGAAACCCCTGTGAAGAGACCTCGGATATGAGGAGCTACGAAGTCTTGTCTCGGCCCTAAATTTTTGTACCTTCATTGAAATCTCAAACCTGAATTTGGACAATTGACTGTGGACAATTTTCTAGGCGTCAGAAAACACTTCGAATTTGCGTTTGTGGAGCTTGGATCACACTGAAAGTGCCTTAAAGATAATTGCCTGTGGTTCAGACCTGTGGTCAAAAGAGCTCATTTTTGTGACTAATTTGTAGATAGACCTAAGGAAGAGGCATAGGCTTGGATTGCAGATCCCTTCACTATACTATAGTGGCATTGTTGTCACTCACTACATAAGGTTATCAATTGCCCAGAGTGCATAAAAGCAGTAAGGTTTGAAGCCATTTACCAGGTCACTAAATCTCTCAAGGTCAAATTGGATTCTCTCCACTGCATAGCGCTCATGATAATATTTTTAAAGATATATTGAAGTCAAAGAATGGACTTCTAGATCAGAAGTTAGAGCAGTTTGAAGATGGGGGTTTTGTTGCCTTGAAATGAAAGAGAGGACCACATTGGAGAGCCTCAGGCACAAAAAACCTCACATTCCTACAACCCCACATATCAGCCATATTGCATCCCGCATTCCCATGATATCACAGTCCCACAGTCTTGTGATATCGCAATCCCGCACCCCGCAAGTCTAGCAGTACGACGATCCCATAGTTTTGTAGTCTCGCGATCCCACAATCATGCAGTCCCACAGTCCCGTGATGGGCAACATTTAAGGAATTGTGGGGGGTGAAACACATCGATAACACAAATCGCTAATAATTCGGGCCCTTAGTGTTAAATCATTGGGGAGGGGTCGATTCTATTTCACAAAGGATTTCATGGAAAAACCAAGGTTGGGTGGACCCTTTCTCTCTCCTCCACGTGGTAGTATGGAAGGTGATGTGGCCATACGGGGGACACATGTCACTCAGTTACGACGTTTTCAGGGGTCCTATAAGGGCATTTCTGGGTGACACGTGTCACCACTCATAGGGTGACATGTGGTAATGATGACATCACCCACAGATTGACGATCGACGATTGATGATCACATAGGCTAAGGTACTCCCGCACCTCAGTCTCTCCCTACCTGCGATTGCGATAAGCGGGGATCCTCCCGGATGTGATATATTATGTGAACAGGCCTATAAAGCTTTGTGTTCGGAAAATCAACTAATTCTGAGAAAGAAGGTAAAGGGTCCCCCATGCCGTGGTTGTAATTGCGATATGTTTGGTGGGCTTGAACCCACAGATCGGTGATCACAAGGATAAAGGTCACCACAGGAAAAAAACAATAACTCACCAAGATGTAGTATTCTGCATAACAAAGGAAAAAGGCCCCCTGGACAGGAGCCTGAAGGCCTTAGCACCCGAGAGCTAACCCCCTAGTCATAGCCACTAGTCATATGATAGAAAATGCGGAAAGGGGCTAAACCAAAAGGGGGATGAGGGGAATCATAGCCTGCAGATTCGTAATGTTTCAAAGGTAAAAGCCTCGATTATGACAAGGCCCCGATAACATAATACAGGGAATTGAAGATGTATGGGTCACCAACTAAACTAGTGAATGAATTATGGTGCGATAGTAGATCAATATGGGGGGGACTCAGGAAGACTTAATGGCACAACATGGTGCTCCACTCCATTATGCAGCAAAGGACTGCCTGGACACACTCCATTTCTAGTCCATGATAGGCACTTGCAGTGACCCACTCCCCATTCCAAAGAACTGGTCGTTCATGCAGTAAAGGCAAAATTGATAGAAGTTGACCGAGCAGTAGTGGAACACATCACAACAGGGATGTGGCTTGATTAGGGGCCTCCACTAGAACAATAGGAGGACACCTCCTCCTTCATATTTCCTTTTTCCTCCTTCTTCCATTAGTTATGCAGTTAACATTTATTTCTAAGAAAGGGAGCAGATCCCCATTGTAATATTTTTAGGCTGCAGGAGCTATCACTGACTGAGGCAACTAGTACATCAGAGAGTTTTCCTTTGGTTGAGATATTTTGTAACAACTATTCCATCTACCCCTATTCTTCTAATTTTGGGGAGGAAATATTATACAAAGGTTCCAAAATTTCTCACCCGATGGGCCTGAACTCTGTGATACCAATTTGGCTCATAAATCTGTAAAAGAATGAATTATATTTTAGCCTATATTACTTTACACAGGTAGATATTTTAGAATAAGCAAAGAAATGGTGGTGATTCCCTCTTATAAGTATTACAATATGTTATCCTCTTGTTTAACTCCATTATGTTCATATTCTTCTCTACATTAATGTTATAATAAATGCTAGAAATGATTTCATGCTTCCTTGCAGATCCATGAGTGTTGATTTACTAATGCATATGCCTGAATGAAGGGCTGAAATTATATCTTTAAACTGCTCTATATGAATCATAGAACCCATCCTCTCTTCAATCCATTATCTCTGCTTGTAACTCAAATACATGTAGAATTTCCAATTTCTTGTAGCTCTATTCGTTCACTATAGAATAATGAATGTTTTGGGCTCTATATGATGAGTTATGCTTACTCCTAATCCTCTCTCGTTTACTCACCAAAGATTATTAATTTGTAATCCCCTTTGAAGTAATCAACCTCCGCCATTCTATGTGATACTTCTGCGAACTCTGTGTGTGAGGAAGTACCTGAAATACATAACTCATACCTTTGGAGGAATGAACCAAGCCCCCTTATTATATTTCATTACGCGACAATTGGAGTGATGAGAACCCCTCACATAGAACCTTTCATGTGCCACCTCTATTTAAGATGTCCTAGGCATTGGTCTACAATCAACCCATAGGCTGTCTCTAGGAGGTTTTCTATCTCTGTTGCAGCACTTATGCCACAATGTGCTTGATTTAGCTACAACATCTTTCTGGTGCTGTTTCTGGGAAACAAATTTGAATATTTTTCCCTAGGTACGATAAAAATTTACATTTCCTCTATTAGGTGAACATGGTAAGTGTGGGTTGAAGATCTCTCACCTTGGTGACTCCACTATTTCATTCTGTGGTAAACATCTTGGCGACTCCATAATCCATTTCTCTAGTTGATTATCTTGGCTTTCGAGTAGCCCAATACTTACTCTGATGCTACAACAGCCGAAAATTTCCCTACTTTTGAAACTGAAATCACTCATATAGGGAGGTTTCCGATATGGCCCTTCCTTTATTCCGAGCTGACAAATTTGCCCCACTATATTTCTCTTCTATTGTTGATTATCCCAACCATGCCCATGTGTTTCATGAGTGGAACACCTATTTTCATAGATTCAGTGGGAACACAGAGAGAAGGCCTGACCAACACCTCAAAGAATTTCATGAATGCATGGAACAACAGGACATTTTTCTTAAATATGTATAAATGAAGTTGTTCAAGTGGTCTTTAGATGAGGATGCTAGATTTTGGTTTAAAACAATACCTCGTGGCAGCATATCTTCCTTGAAATGTTTTCATATAGCATTCTATCAACATTTCAAAAGAGTTTATCCACCAAATGCTTTATTGGAAGATTGTTGTGCAAATTTTAATGATGAAGACATTCAAGAGGTTAATGACCTTGTTAAAGATGTGTGTGAGACTCCATTCCAAGAACATATCTACCCACATCAAGAAGCATTGCCTAATGAGCAAGAAAGAGAATAAAGAAACATTATTGAGATGCAAATAAACTCTCAGGGAGCTTATTCAGTCGAGTTTGATGTTTCTCCTTCTTATGATATCCATGAATGTGATGGAGAGTCAAGTGAGGCAGAGCCACTACAACCTCAGTCATGGGAAGCTGTACAAGAAAAGGAGGTTGACCAAGAGGTTAACAAAGAAGCTCCAATTCATAATGCACACCCTTCACATGGAGAGAAAGATAAAAAACCTCCTCACATTTATGATGCATACTATTCAGAGGAGGATGAGATGGTCACAGAGTTTAGAAGGATCTGTTTATCGGCAACTGGGGATAAATCTCCCAACAACAGGTTTTTCAAGGAGAACCCAAAGCTAAAAGACCACGTAGAGTTTGTTATTGTCTATCACATAAAGATTCATGCCAAGAATTTTCAACAGATTCTCTATATATATGACTCTTATAGTTCAAATAATGAAGAATCTATTAGAGATTGCCAAGAGGTTTGGCCCATTGAAGAATGGGCAGTAAAAAATCAGCAACAAGTTTTTCTTGAAAAAGCTAAAGTGGAGGAGCTAGACAATGTTTGTGGCTGCCCTGGCCAAGAGGATATTGGTCAGCAAACTACTCATGAAAAAGAGGCAGCTACAAAATTTCCCTGTCCATTCCATGACCCTATGGCTGAGTACATGAGGCTATTCTTAAGCCATTAACAAAGGTTGTATCAACAACATGTATCAGGTTCTTTATTTGAATACTTTTCATACTGCATGCTTGTTTTAATTTTTATTTTTCAACAGTGTGAAGGCATAAGGGCCAGTACTCAAATGCTAACCTGGATCCATTGGAGTGTTGAACTCACTTAGGTGAATTGAGCCCTATGCATAAATAGGAATGTATATAAATAAGCTCACTAGCTGAGCATTTAATTTCTAGTTGTTAGAATTTCTATTTCTGCATTTCAGTTTGAGGAGGAAGTGGCTCACTGCAATCAAAGTTTCATGGGGATTTTATGTAAGTTCATATATTTCTGACTCCATGCCCAATGGTGAAGGATACTGGTATGCTCTTTCTCATCACCTTTCCAACAAGGTACTGTCCCCAGTTGGAGCTAATGTTGTCACTCATTGCTTCATAAGGTTATCCGTTTCCTAGAGTGCAGAAAAGTAGTAAGGTTTAAAGCCATTTACCAAGCCATTGAAACTCTCAAGGTCAAATCATACCCTCTCCACTACATATTTCTCGTGATAAGCTTTCCAACGATATATAGAATTCCAAAAATGGACTTCTATATCAGAAGTTAGAGCAGTTTGAAGATGGGTGTTTTGTTGCCTTGAAATGAAAGAGAGGAACACATTGGAGGGCCCTGGGCACAAAAAATCCTGCATTCCTACAATCCTGTATATCAGCCATATCACATCCCACATTCCTCCGATATCACAGTCCCACAGTCCCATGATATTGCAATCCCGCATCCCGCAGGTTCTGCAGTACCGCAGTCCCACAGTCCTGCAGTCCCGCGATGGGCCATCCTTAAGGAATTGTGGGGGGTGAAACATGTTGATAGTGTAAATCACCGATAATTCAAGTCCTCAGTGTTAAATCATCGAGGAGGGGTCGATTCTATTTAGCAAAGGATTTCATGGAAAAACCAAGGGCGGGTAGATCCTTTCTCTCTCCTCCATGTGGTAGTATGGAAGGTGACGTGGCCATACAGGGGACACGTGTCACTTAATTTCAGCGTTTTCAGGGGTCCTATAGGCGCATTTCTGTGTGACACATGTCACCACTCATAGGGTGACATGTGGCAATGATGACATCACCCCGCAGATCGATGATCATAGAGGCTAAGGCACTCTTGCACCTCAGTCTCTATCGGCCTGTGATTGTGATAAGTGGGGATCCTCCCGGATGTGATATATTATGCAATTGGGCCTATAAAGCTCCTACGTGTGGATAGTTGGCCAATGTTGAGAAATAAGTTAAAGGGTCCCCCTCTCTGTGGTTGCGATTGCGATATCTTTGGTGGGCTTGACCCCATAGATTAGCGATCGCAAGGATAAAGGGAAACACCTCAGGCAAAACACAATTACTCGTTGGGCTGTGGTATTTTGCATAACAAAGGAAAAAGACCCCCTAGACAGGATCGTGAGGGCCTTAGCACTCAAGGGCTAACCCCCTCATCATAGCCCCTAATCATATGATAAGAATCGTGGAAAGGGGATAAACCAAAGGGGGGCTGAGGGGGATCATAGCCCACAAATTCGTAATGTTTCAAAGATAAAATCCACGATTACAACAAGGACCTGATAAAACAATACAGGGCATTGAAGACATATGGGTTGCTAGTTGAAGTAGTGAATGAAGTATAGCCCGACTGTAGATAATTATGGGGGGGAATCAGGAAGACTTAATGGCATGGCATGGTGCTCCAATCCATCATGCAGCAAAGGACTACCTGGACACAATCCATTCCCAATCCACAACAGGCACTTGCACCGATCCACTCCCCATTCCATAGAACTGGTCGTTCACGCAATAAAGGAAAAATCGATAGAAGTCAATCGAGCAGTAGTGGAACACATCATGACAGGGACGTGGCTTGATTAGGGGCCTCCACTGGAACAACACGGGGACACCTCCTCCTTCATCTTTCCTTTTTCCTCCTTCTTCCATTAGTTCTACAATTAGCATTTATTTCTAAGAAAGGGAGTAGATCCCCATTGTAATCTTTTTAGGCAGCAACAACTATCACAGGCTGAGGCAACTAGTACATCGGACAGCTTGCCTTTGGCTGAGATATTTTGTAACAAATATTCCAGCTCACCCTCTTCTTATAAATAGGAGGAAGCAATGTTATACAAAGGTTCTGGAATTTGTCACCCGATGGGCCTGAACTCTACGCTACAAATTTGGCTCATAAATCTATAAGAGAATGAATTGTATTTCAGACTGTATTACTTTGCACAGGAAGATCCTTCAGACTAAGAAAATAAATGGTGGTGATTCCCTCTTCTAAGTATTACAATATGTTATCCTTCTATTTAATTCCATTATGTTCATATTCTTCTATGCATTCATGTTATAATAGCTGCTAGAAATGATTTCATGATTGGTTGCAGATCCATGTGTGTTGATTTATTAATGCATATGCCTGAATGAAGTGCAGAAATTATATCTTTAAATTGCTTTATATGAACAATAGTACCAATCCTCTCCTCAATCCATTATCTCTGCTTGCAGCTCTATGTGTTCACTATAGAAATTTTGATGTTTTAGGATCTATATGATGAGTTATGCTTTATCCTAATCCTCTCTCATTTACTCAACAAAGCCTATTAAGTTCTAATCCCCTTTGAAGTAATCGACCTCGACCATTCTATGTGATGCTTCTGGGAATTATGTGTGTGAGGAAGTACCTAAAATACATAACTAATACCTTTGGAGAAATGAACCAAGCCCCTTATTGTCTTTCATTACGTGACAATTGGAGTGCTGAAAACCCCTCACATATAACATTTCATGTGCCACCTCTATTTAAGATGTCCTAGGAACTGATCTACAATCAACCGAGAGGCTGTCTCTACAAGGATTTCTATCTCTCGTGCAACAGTTGTGCTACATGGTGCTAGATTTAGCTACAACAGGCATAAAAGGAGAATTGTCACCATTGTTGAGGACTGTTATCATTGCAATGAACTTAGGAGAAGGCTCAGACTTATGTGAGGGCTATTGAATAGACTATACTCAGACCACTGTTCTCAATATCATGGACATCATTTGGAGCTTTGAAAAATGAACTATTTGGAGCTTTAGATAGTGAATCATTTGAGAGTATTGGACATCATATCTGAAGAGATTTGTTGAAAACATCCTTGTGAAGACTTGTGTTGATTTGAGGAACATTTGAAGACATCAACATTGAGTTAATTCTAAAAATCATTTTAAGCATAATTGGAGGCTTGATTAAAGATTCATCTAAAGTATTGAATCCATCATTGTTGAAGCCTTGTGAAGACATCCTTGGAGAAACCTATTGAAGATAGTTTAGGGTTTGCTTGACACATCACCGAAGCATTATTGAAGGATATTTTGAAGGCCCTTGGAGATATTATTGGAGATCATGATGCACTATTGTATGCCATCATGCAGTGACCTTGGAGATTTTTTTTTGGGTACCATGAAGAGTTGTGATGACACCTTCTGAGAAGAAAAAGTTGTCATTAATGAGATAAGTGCCTTGGATATTGTTTGAGGGCAATGCTGATGGTGAAGATATTTTCAGGGCTCATTGCAGAAGATATTGGGAGCTGTGAAGAATCATTAAGCTTATCTTAACGAATTGAAGCCATGGGTTGGAGTTGTTGAAGAATCAAGGGAATTTATGTATATTAGGATTTTTCTATACTTGATAAAAGTTTGTGAAGCACTTTTAAAATTATCTTAGCTTGATCTTATTCTTATTCTTAGTGTGTGCATTTCATCAAACTACTACCAAAACCATAAAGACAAGAACACAACTATTGGCTCTCTGCTAGGGCCAAAACCTCTCTCTCTTAGAGAGAAAAAACCTTCGATAATTTTCTCTTATTGAATCTTCTTATTGATCAATTCCAAATCCTAGACCCTTGAATAAGATGTCATCTAAGCAAAAGTCAAGTCCTTCCTCTATTTTGTACTTTAATCCCCGACACATAGGCTTCCTCCTTCTGACACTTTTCTCCCCAACACTTTCTCTCCTTCTTTGCTACTTGTCTAGAGATAAACCTTGCTTATGTGAGCTTGTTGATGAGATATGTTTCTTATTCTCTTAGAGATGTTCTATACTTAAGGAGACACCCTTGTTTTTATTCAACAAGATAATTCTTGAGATATTTCTTCAAACTGAAGTGACTGTACATCACCCCAAATTTTCCCACACGGGGGTGGTTCCCTTGGAGGATAAGGATTGTTTTATCTTTGAAAGAGAGAGGGACTTCTTCACTTAAATCGAGAGGCCTTGTAGGCCTAGTAACTAGCCCAAACACCAATGAAAATTGAACTGTGATACTACTGTTGTTGTACCCACAATCTATCCTCATTCTCTTCGTACACGTGACTATTTCTAGCCCTAGAAATAATCCTCTACCTTCGCTGAGCTTCCTCCTTCCTTCGTTGCACTTTTGGGGACCCTTTAGACTTACTTCTCCTTCCTTTTCTCAGTTTATCTCTTCGCTAATTTCAAAGATTGCTTTGTTAACTTTATGAGGGAGTGGAAAACCTATATATATATATAGAAGATTGTCCCTCCTCTAGGCCGACATTCTGTATTTAGGCCAACTTGACCATATCTTCATCATTTTCATCGTTTTTCTTTTTTTGGAGGACGTTGTTGCATGGAGAGGACTTGCACTTGTCTTGGAGGTATTCCTTTGACCTTATACATAGTGTAACATGCCATCTAAGGGTCTTACATAAAATACATTGACCTTTTGACTTCCTATAAGCACTTAATCATGTGCTTGACCTACTTCAATGAGCAAGAAAACTCCATTGAACAATAATATAAAAATAATTTTCGTTTTCCCCTTGATAAGTAAAATGATCAAAATTTACATTATGAAGACTGAACCTGTTTAATTTCTTTTCACAAGCCCTAGAGGGATAGGAGTCCTTAGAGAGTAGGTTGGATCCTATACCAGAGATAGGGTTGGAGCCTCATAGAGAAAAGGTTGGTTCCTTAGGAAGATAGGGTTGGAGCCTCATAGAGAAAAGGTTGGTTCCTTAGGAAGATAGGGTTGGAGCCCTAGAGGTTGGAGCCTCGTGAAGTCCAAGTTGGTGCTTGGAAAAGTATTGGTTGGTGCCTGGTGTATTGAAGGTTGGTGTCTCCATCTAGGTTTGGAGCCCTAATTATTATTGTACTCGATTTATTATAAAGAGTATTGGAGTCCATACCATTGATTAATAAAATTATTATTCTATCATTGTTCATTTTGTGTTATAATTATAAGTGATCTTAACTGGTAAAAATAACAATTGAAAAGAAATATTGATTTAATCCCCTTCTTAGTATTTCCAAAAATTGGTATCAAAGCCAATACCTTCACTCAAAGACTAACAACTTGAAGGTAGATTCTTAGAACACAAACAGAAAAGCCAAGGAAGAAAGCCTCCAATCCTTCTAAATATGTCTCTTCTTCAACCATGAAAGTAGAAGTTGGGAAGCTTCATTGTTCAATGCAAACTTTTAAATATGGAAGGCAAGAATGAAGAATTTTTTAATGGCTCAATATTTTGAAGTCTGGGAATCAGTTATTACTAAAATCACTATGGAAGAATAATATAAGGAATATAATGCAAGAGCGATAAAATAAATCTTGAGTGG
>APFE031010482.1:0-14557 GCA_000404065.3 Pinus taeda
GGCTACAACCTTCTTAGCTCTTGTACTAGCCGTTCCATTTACTAGTACGTAGGCGCTGGCCTACTGAAGGCTCCAACCTTCACTCGTTTTCCAGCTGCTCCTGGAAGGGAGCTCCAAACCCCTGGCTCTTGTACTGGCCAATATGTTTACCAGTACGTAGGTGCCGGCCTACAATCATCCAGGGACCAAGTTTCATACATTTTCATACTAGATCCATAAAACAATCACCATTGCAATACAACCTGCATCATCAATCTCTGAATCACCCAATACTGAAACCTTGTCAACAACACAGTCACCAGAACACAAAACAGACTACATAACTCTACAACAACAACCAGATCCAATAGCAACTTCAAATATCATACTTCATACTATATACGCTACTTGGACGAACTCAACTTGCGTGTATACGCACTTTCACCAAAGACAACCCACGTACATATCTGCAAATTCTAACTCATAACTTTGCAGCTATTTCAGACATCAGAACATACCCAGATCATAACATTCATACAATAAACATATGTCAATAGATCTAGTCTATCCATAATCAAACCATATAAAGATAATCATTCCAAGCCTTGAGATCTCGTTCCATCGTTCATCATCCTCCACATGAGTGCAACCATGGTTCAGATCAAGCAAGGCATCACCAACCCATAACCAGCATTTGGATCTCACACTTCATTAGACATTCATCACTTGCACACCTCTTGCACACCCTCTTGGCCTAATGATCTTATCCTTATATAGGTTTAGGTTTCTCACAATACCATGGTCCAAAACCATGTAGAACCAATACCTTGGACCCAATACCTGGGGTCGTCATTTCGAACCAAATACCATGGACCAAATACCACGGACCAAAACCATGGTTTCCGACATGTACGTGCCTTTCCTTCTGTGAACCTGTGTGTGTATGTGTACGCGCCTTTTGCTCAGATAACCTGCGTATATACGCACTTTCATCACGGTCAACCTGCGTATATCTCTCTCTTTACCTGCTGCACTATGATCTATCCTCTGAGTGAGTTTCCATCACCTGTATCATACCTCTGAGTGAGTTGCCATCAAGGACAACACTTGAATCATAATGCCAACATAAATTATCAATTCCAATTTTCCAAAAGGATGTTAGAAGTTTTCTAGGATTTACAGGATACTATAGATGGTTTATAGAAAATTTCACTAAAATAGCATCCCCACTCTTCAAATTACTCACCAAGGATTGTGAATTCAATTGGAATCTTGATTACCAATTAGCATTTGAGACTTTAAAAACAAAAATTTCTGAAGCACCCATCTTGAGAGGTCCAAATTGGAAGCTACCCTTTCACATTTCAACAGATGCTTCAGATACAACTCTGGGACCTGTATTAGGACAAAAATATTTGATTCCTTACGCCATCTAGTGTACAAGTAAGAATTTGACTCCCACTGAGTTGAATTATACTGTAACTCAAAAGGAATTTTTAGTTGTTTTTCATGCAATCAACAATTCAGACATTATTAACAGGCTATGAAACCTTTGTTCATACAGATCACTCTGCAGTTAGATACTTAATGAATAAACCTATTACGAATGGTAGAGTTACAAGATGGCTTTTACTCTTGCAAGAATTCAATATTACTATGCTAGATAGACCTGGAAAACATAACATAGTTGTTGATTTCTTGTCTAGAATTCAAATATTGAAGATGACACTCCGGTTGAAGATAAGTTTCCTGATGAATATATTTTTGTAGTGACTACTCAAACCCCTTGGTTTGCAAATATTGCCAATTACTTAGTCACAAGCAAATTGCCTTCATATTTGTTTCCTGGAGAGAAAAGAAAAATCATTCAAATAAGTGCAAGATACTCATGGATCACTAATGAATTGTATAAAACAGTTCCAGATCTCATGATCAGAAGATATGTTAGGGAAGATGAAATGCCTGAGATTCTTAAGGCATGTCATGATGAGCCGTGTGGTGGAAACTTTGCTGACAAGAGGACAGCCCATAAAATCCTTTCTTTAGGGTGTTATTGGCCATCCATCTTCAAATATGCCAAAGAATATGTCAGGAGGTGTGACAGCTGCCAAAGGGTAGGGAAACCTGCTCCTTCAAATGAAATGCCACTACAAATTCAGGTACTCATTGAACGTTTTGAAAAATGGGCCTTGGATTTTGTTGGACCAATTAATCCTCCATCTAAGCAAAAGGAGTATATATTGGTATGCATTGATTATGTCATTAAATGGGTAGAGGCCAAAGAATTACCTTTTGCTAATGAAAAATCTGTAGTTAATTTTCTTTTTGAGGAAATCTTCACCCATTTTGGTGTTCCAAGAGAAATTGTGACAGATCAGGGATCTCAATTTACATTTAAAATGGTGAAGGGTCTTGTGGAAGATTACAAGATCAAACATAGGAAATCTACTCCCTATCATCCACAAAAAAATGGTCAAGTTGAATCTACAAACAAGGTGATTGAAGGAATTCTCACTAAGACTGTGCATCTACATAGAAGAGATTGGGCAGAAAGGCTTCTTGAAGCCTTATGGGCTTATAGAACTACATGGAGGAACACAACGGGACATACACCCTATTAACTTGTTTATGGGAAACAAGTTCTGTTCCCTATAGAGTTTCAAATCAAAACCTTCAAGATGGCAATCTAATTGGGAATGGATTTATCAGAGGCACAGGAACATAGATTGGAGCAACTCAATGAACTTGATGAAATCAGGCAAGATGCAGTTCAAAGAAATATTATAGTCCAACAGCAGAGGGCTAAATGGCATGATAAATATATCAAGGAGAAAAAGTTTCAAGCAGGAGATTGGGCACTGTTGTTCGATTCAAATTTCAAAGATTTTCAAGGTAACTTTCAAACTCATTGGCTTGGGCCATATGAGATTGAAGAAGTCTTTAATAATGGAGCAGTAAGGATAAGGACAATAGATGGAAGCAAATTACCTCTTCTTGTGAATGGTCGTCGGTTGAAGATATATAAAAAACCAATTTCAAGAGAGGAGTTCATTAATATTTTCCAGAATAACTCTGAAATGAAGCTAGTGAAGAAGAATTCTTCTTCTCCACCAACTTAGTCTTTATTTTTCCTAAAAAAAATAACAATAATAATAATAATAATAATGAATAAAATAAATAAATTGTATGAGGTTGAAAACCAATCATTGATTGGCATACTTATACATAAAATACAGGGTGAAAATCAGAGATTTCTGACACCTTATATTTTCCATTTCCTTTTTGTAATAGGTAGTGACAAAAAGCTATATTCATTTGTAGTTTAGATTCTACAAATTCATAGTCTCATTCTATTTTCATTTTATTTTACAGTTCCACTTCATCTCACTGTCATATTTCATTTACATTTTATTTTTACAGTTTTACTCCATTTCACCCTATTTCTCATTTTATCTTACACCTCATTCCATCTCACTTTCATAACTCATTTCCATTTCATTTTTACACTCATATTCCATAGCCATATTTCACTTTTCCTTCTTTTCACATTCTGCAGCTGATTCCATTCCGCAGCTAATCTGATTCTGCAGCTACAACTTACTTATCAACTCTGGCACAATTGTACAGCTCACAAATAAATCATGAATGCAGGAAAATTAAAGAATCAAGTTTTGGAGATCAACCATGCTAAAAGTACCTATGAATCAACACCAGAGGAATTTTCAAGCAAAAGGTTAAGTTCTAAAGGTAAAATGCAAAATTTATTTCAAACAGCAAGTTACAAACATAAGTCGTGTATAATATGAATGATCGTATGTCTCCTTAACAAGTCATCATTTGATTTGACTGCGACTTCATGCTACCACATCTTCCACATTCAGTACCAAACGGTCTATAATAATTTTATCATACCACACCTCCACTACACACTCCATACTCTATACCTAAACGGTCCCTACTAACTCCATCTGTTAATGGTAAAAACTATGATGCAACCAAGGTATTCACGTCTCTCCAAACCCTCACCGTTTACTTATTCCAAGCAAGCCCATAGTTATTTTTCACCGTACCCACAGTCAGTCCATTTCATATACCAGGAGAGTAATTCTAAAGGTTAGATAATTCTACGAAACATAAGCCATGGGACTCATTGTCAGGACAGAGACAATAGGAGCAAAACATATGGAGGGATACCCAAAAATCAAGGAGATGTTGCAGAAGGCTGGATGGCTCAATTTCATTGAAAAATTTGATGGTTATCACAAAGAGATCACAAAATCTTTTGCTAAATCATTCGATGGTACAGAAGTAGAAATTGGAGACATTAAGTTTGCAGTAACAGAATCTTACATAGCAGAGGCTACAGAACTACCAAGACTTGTTGAAAAATGGTTCAAAAATATGGAATTTCACAGTGAATCATGGAAGGTAATCCTCAGAAACCTAGGTATGGTTGTCTCTGTGTTTAGAAAAGGAATTCCTATTTCAACACTTAAAAATAAATGGAGAAGCATGCTTTTGGTATTACATAAATTCATTCGCTGTGAGGGGAGATTCGAGTGCATGTATATCTATCATATACGTTTATTGATGAACTTTCTAGAAAATGGAGACATCAACCTCCCTTTCTTCCTTCTGAACAGTTTAAGGAGGATAGCTTCAAACGTACAAAAGAAAATAGAATTCATAGACACAACTATGTACCATCATGGGTTGGTAAAAATATTGGTTGAGTTTTATTTGAAAAGAATAAGAGATACTTGTGAAAACTTCCAAATAAGAAATTGTTTCCAAGAGGCACCAGAATCACCTGAAGAGGGTAATGTCAAAAGGAGTAGGAGGGAAAAGACTAGTATGACCATTCAAAGCAAACCTAAGTCCTCCACACAGAAAAATGATGAAGAGCTAGTCACTAAAAATTTGACAGAGATCAGACAGCAGATCAAGCAAAAGGGGAGGATGAAAAAGAAAGATGGTGGGATTACTAGAAATAAACCTGAATCTTAATTACAACAAGATGATGAACAATTAATCTATGTAAAATTGACAGAGATTAGGAAACAAAACAAGAGAAAAGAAAAGATAGGAAAGGAGAAAAAAGGTGCAAAGGAGGAGAACATAAGCCCTATACAACTTAGAAGGAGCTCTAGACTCCTAGGTATGGTAAAGAAGGTAACATCAAAGGGAACAGAGTTCATAAATCTAGAAGAAGAAACCCCAGTACCCTCTCCTGATAATGTTGCATTTACACACAGTCCTCAAAATTCCCCTAAACAGTATTTCCAAGGCAACCCCAGTAGAGGATCTCTAGGCATAGACCCAGTGCAGCAACAAATTTATGTTTATATAGAATCACTGGAGTAGAAAAGTGCCTCAATGGATCCAAAATCCTCAGCCAATCCAAAACTCCTTTTCAATCCACAAGAACCTCTAACTGACTCTCTCAAATAGGAAATATATGAGTTAGAGATATTGAACAGGCATATCAAGAAAGAAAACGAAACCCCGAGGGAGAAAAGTAAATTGGATAAAGTTATTCATGATAATACAATACTGCACCTAGCACTATGGTACAAGAAGAATAGGAAGTTGAAGAGGAAGAATAGAAACTTGAACAGAACATTTATCAACCTTAAATACAGACTTCTCATGAAGAAACCCAGGATGGTAGTCACTTCAAAGAGGAGCAAGAGAATAAAATTAGATGTACTAGCAGAGGTGTCTGAGTGGATGTAATAGGAAAGAAGAATTCAGATTTTTGGCAAATTTTCATGGGGACATGCAATGATTTTGCAGTGGGAGTATGTTGAACCTCAGAATTACCCTCTCCTTAACAACTTATCTCACTTCTTTCCCTTGGTTTTACATAAGAATACAGATCCCCATCAATGATAAATGATAGATTTTTTCTTAAGGAGGACATTAAATGATTGACATGTTATACTTTTAAGTTTTTTCTATTTGAATAAGTTTTTGCAAATTAGCTATAGAACGTAGCATATTCTATAGCTAACTATGTGTTTCGTAGCTACTTTTGTGGTTTGGCAGGTTCTAGGTGTCAAAAGAAGAAACCAGCCACATGGGCATCTCTGGAATCGTCTCGACATGGATTCTATCCTAGTCACCCAGCCCAAATTGAAAAAAAAAAAAAAAAAGTCAACTCAATACCACAGTCAAAGGTGGAGTCAAACATATGAAACCCGGGAACAATAGGACTCTTTGTCCACTCTTCGTGGTTAATTAATAAATCCAACAGTTCTGTTGCAGCATTGACTCGAATCAGCCACCTATGTTAACGGTTATGTGCAACTATCTTGCTCGAATTCAAGTCACCTGTAGCTGATCAAACATTTACACAGTTCTGTTATGATACTTGTAGACCACCTGTAGCTAATTTTCCTTGAAAGATAGTTATGAATATTTTCTTTTAAATACCAGTTGTACAGAACCGAGAGGGGTTCGAAGCATTTGATGTATTAAGTTTAGACTTTTAGCTCTGTAATTTTGGACTTTTGTTCATGTTTATAATATAAAGTTGTGCGTTGACCGATGATCATTTGAAGGATAATTTGAATTAGTTAGCAGCTCAACCCAGTCAGTTGCAGAGGGCCCCTACACTAAAGGAGGTTTTCTTTTCATTTTTTTTTCTATTCAGTTTTAACTTAGGTTGATTTCTTGTAGTTTGATTTCTTTTAGTTCTCATCAGTAGCATAATGTTAGAATTCAATTGTGCAGTCATGTTTCTCCAATCCATTTCATAAAAGAAACGACTTTGTTTTTAAACAGAGTAAGGTTGAAAGTAATGAGGATGCATTGTTGATTAGTTTACTCATTGTTTTGTTATTTATTTCCAAGTTTAGATTGCCAATGCACTGTGTGAATGAATGTTTTTTATCACCATTTCAAGCTGATCTCCATCCTTAACTAAATGGTTAAACATTCACTTTACACAAGGGTTGAAAACAATCAGTTACTGTCTGCATGTTTTACTTAGTTCTTTAGACCATAAAGTACAGAAAGTTACTTGTATTCCATCTCGAGAAAGCTATCTTTCAAAATTGAAGGTTTGGGTAACTAGAAGTACTTCAGTTAATTTCATTCTATGTATATATTTCAACTTGCCTTACAACTTTACCTTTTAATTTTAAGAGTTAGATTCATGACTTGGGATTAATGACAAGATAGGATAGATGCTCTCTTTTTCCTTCTTTTAATTTAGATTTTGACTAGTTTTAAGCTCTTGGTTCACCTTTAGGAAGTTTAGATTCAGCTTCTCATAGTTCAAATTGTACATCATTAGGAATCAAAGAACAGAAACCCCCAAAAACAATATAAACACAAAATAACGAAGTAAGAATGGTTAACTAAGTGCATACAGTGCACTACACTTCATCAGCTTACGAACCTCGGTTGATAATTTATGCAAGCAATTTAGGACACTAAATTAACTAAACAGAGGTAAAGAGCATAGGATTTAGATGGAATCCTACACTAGATGGCCTCCACGGAGAGGTTGGCTATACATGCTAGTTGGTTTTCCATTTCCTGCAGCTGTCCTCTCAGCCATGCATTTTCCCTCTCGAGTTGATCTCTCATTATTTCTTCTATGTCTCTTAATCCACTTAGCTCTTTGCCCATTTCCTTGAGCTTCTCTTGTTTGATTCTTGTGCTCTTTCTTGTTCTGAAATATAGAGGGATTTTCCTCCTTCTTTTCCCTTTTTGCTTGACTAGGGTGTTGAGAGCAGTGAGGGCAATTGTTGCCTCCCTTGCATGGGCCTCTGGAGACACCCTAGGTGACTCTTCCTTGTGTTCTTCCCATTTTGTTTCAACGCCTTCTTCCTCTCTGTTTTTCTTATTTTCTTCCTCTTGTTGTTGTTTCTCATCTCCATCAGTTTCTTCCTTCGTTTCTTCCTCTGTTTCAGCATCATCCTCCTTCTCTTCTCCTCCTTCTTCTTCTGCTTCATCATGTTCCTCTATATTAGTTTCTTCTTCATTCATCTCATCCTCATCTAGCTCTATATCTCCTTCTTCTTGTTTTGCCTCCTCCTCACTGACAGAAGGACTAACATCATAACTAAGGGTTTTGATATCATCCTCTGCTAGTAAGTCTCTGAAGATTGACCATTTTCTAGGGATCCTCAGGTTTTGGAGGGCATCCTCAATGAGGATCCTGATCAACCCATGGTGAGCCAATTTTTGGGAATTCCCTTCCTTGACTTCGTTGCTTGAGTCTGTGAGTGATTGCATCAAGAAATAGGGTATGATGGGTCTTTAGTGAACTGGTGTTTCTACCCCAAATCTTAATTCTTGAAGCATTCTAAAATGGTAGCCATAAACAACACTGTATCTACCCTCACGTGAGATATATTTGATGAGTTGGTAAACTATCTCACTCCATGGGTATGGCAGACTATCCCTCCTTACTCCATTTTTATCCTTTGTGAGTTCTTCACCTTCTAAAAAGAATTTCCTTTTGGCCACCTGATTGTTTGCTTTGTCTTATTTTCTCCATGGAATTCCTAGGGGAAGTGTGGTGACCCTACTGATGAGCTCTGGGTGAGATCTATAGTGAGCCCTCTAACTATAACAGTGGCATGGTTTTTGTTGTGTGGAGTGAGGGAATGAGAAAATTCTTGAGCCACCTCATCATCATACCCTGTGAATTTTTCGAAAAAACCCCATCCATTGGTGTCTTATAAAGATTTCAAGCACTTGGGGGTGTTATTGTATCCTCACAGTATTTGTGGGTGTCAGGCCAGGAGTAATTCCAGAAAAACTGATTCATTTATTCCATTAGGTAGCTATCTATTATATACATGAATGTGATCGTTCAGTTCATCTTCTTGATGACTCTTCACATTCAAATTCTCCCAATCACTGAGGATTAGGTGTCAACATTCCCCCCTTAATCTGAAGGGATGTTGGTGAGTCCAAGCATCGTTCTGAATCTTTCAAGCTTTTCTCTTCCAAGCGCTTTGGTGAAGATGTCTGCAATTTGCTCATTTGTGGAACAATGATGGAGATGGATTGTTTTGGCCTCAACATGATGTCGGATCAGATGATATTTAGTATTGATGTGCTTTGTACGATCATGGAACTTTGGGTTCTTGGCCAACTTTATTGCAGAGGTGTTGTCAATCATGAGTGGAGTTGATTGTACTTGTTTTACCTGCAAATCTTCAAGAATTTTCCTGAGCCACACAATTTCTTTCGTTTCTTCAGCTGCTGCCAGTATTCTGCTTCTGTTGTGGAATCTGCTGGAACTGATTGTTTGCGTGATCTCCAAGAGACAGCTCCTGATCCAAGACTCATAGCATATCCTGAAGTAGATACTCCAGTTTCTTTGTCTCCATCGAAGTCTGAATCAGATTATCCAATCAAGCTGAAGTCGCCCACCTGTGTATACTTGATTCCAAGGTCTTGAGTTCCCTTCAAGTACCTTAGAACTCTTTTTGGCAGACCAATGTCCCTCACAAGGCTTTTGCATAAACCTGGAGAGGATTCCAACAACAAATGAAATGTCTGGTCTGGTAGTAGTTAGGTAGTTGAGACTTTCTACAAGTTGTCTATACTTTGTTGCATCCTCAAATTCCTTTGCTTCAATAGATGTGAGCTTTAAGTTTTGTTCCATTGGAGTAGTAATAGGATTGCGCTTTGTCATGCCAAACCTGTTCAACAAATCTCCAATGTATTTCTTTTGAGAAGGAAATATGGACTTTGGATGTTGGGTTACTTCAATGCCAAGATAGTAATGAACATAGCCCAAATCAGTCATTTTAAAACTTTTTCTGAATTCCTTCTTTATGGATGCAATGTAGCTTTCGTTGTTCCCTGTCATTAAAAGATCATCTACATATACCACAAGATATACAACTATTTTGCCAACTTTCTTGACAAATAAAGTTGCATCATCAAGATCAAAATGATTGAAGTTGAGTTTCAGAAGATGCTCAGTTAGCTTTTCATACCAGGCTCGTGGTGCTTGTTTGAGGCCATACAAGGACTTCACAAGTTTGCATACTTTATGTTCATGTCCTTCACAGCAAATCCTTCAGGCTGGGACATCAAAACATTTTCTTTTAGATCTCCATTCAAGAAGGCAGTTTTTACATCCATTTGATGGACTTTCCAACCGTTCCGAGCTGTTAGTGCAAAAAGTGTCCGGATGGTGGCCCATTTTGCTGTGGGGGCAAAAGTTTCCTCATAATCGACCCCTTCCTTCTGTGCAAAACCTTTTGCCACAAGCCTAGCTTTGTGCTTGTCAAGTGAGCCATCAGCTTTGTACTTGTTTTTGTAGACCCACTTGCAGCCAATTGGTTTGGTTCCAAATGGAGAATCAACCAGCTTCCAAGTGCCGTTCTTTATGAGGGCATCATACTCCTTTTGCATTGCTTCTTCCCATGCATCATGAGAAGCAACTTCTTTAAAGGAAGTTGGTTCAAAATCTGTAGACAAGTTCAATTCACAATCATAAGAAACATACATATCAACAAGTGAATTAGAGTCATCTACATCACCTCCATTTTGTCGATTTGAATTTCTGGTTCCTGTTTTTCCAATTTCATCAGGATGAACACTTTCAAGTGTCTTTGTCAGCCACTTTGTGGGACCTTTCTGAGATGGTCCAGGTTGCTTTGTTGATTGAGTTGGGAGTGAATCAAGATTGAGTCTCCCAATTCTATCAATTACATCACTTAAAGCATCATCCGTTGTTGGAGTTTCAGTCGGGGAGAGTATTCTTCAGAAGAAGATTCCACATGTTGATCTAGTATAGGAATCCCCCCTTCAAGATGTGGAATCTGATTTTCAAATTCTTGAAATGATTTCATTCTTGCGAATCTATCCAAGTGATCAAGTTGCCGCTCAACAACATTGCCAGATTTGGATGATTCAAGAAAAATTACATCTCTAGATATAACAAACTTTTTATTTTCTTCATCATAGAGGCGGTATGCTTTGGAGGTATTTGAATACCCCAAGAAAATACACTTACAACTTCTAGCAGCAAGTTTGTTTCTATGTACCTTTGGTATCAAAGCATAACAGGTGGAACCAAAAATCCTGAGATGTTTGACCGAAGGAAGATGTCCATACCACAATTCATAAGGAGACTTGTTTCTTATAGCACCAGATGGACATCTATTCTTTATATATGCAGGACATAGAACAGCATCAACCCAAAACACTATCTTTACATTTTTGAAGAAAAGCATGGATCGTACCATATTCAAGATTCTTCTATTCATTCTTTCAGCTACACCATTCTGTTGGGATTATAAGGCACAATTGTTTGATGTTTAATCCCATGTTGGCGAAGATAGTGTTCAAATTCATTTGATGTATATTCTTTTCCATTATCAGTGCGAATAGACCCAATATGAGATTGTGCATCATTTTCAATCCATTTATGAAAATTATTGAATGTTAGAAAAGCATCAGATTTGTTCTTCAATAAATAAACCCAACACATTCTGGTGTAGTCATCAATAAACGTCATGATATATTTATTTCCATTTGCAGAAGAAACAGGCACTGGACCACATAAATATGAATGAATAAGTTCAAGCTTCCTATGTGCTCTTGAATGTGAATCATGAAAGACTATTTGCTATGCTTTCCTAGAATGCAAGCATCACATGCTTAAGTTTTCTAGGAATTGTAGGCAAACCAGCAACACCATTTTTCTTCAATAAGCAGAGGCTGTCAAAGTTCAAATGTCCAAATCTAGCATGCCATAATAAACTTGATGGAAGTGTACCTTCTTCATGATGAGAATTGTATGAGAAATGTTGTGCATGAGCAGATGTTCCTTGCAATTTGAGAAGCCTTTCTTCTTCTATTCCCCTCATGACAAGTGAGTGGCCAGATGCTTTTCTTACCTCATGCTTGCCATCAAACATATGAATGGAGTGACCTTGTTGGCAGATGTGGACCAAGGACAGCAAGTTTCTCTTGAGCTATGGGAGATAATGAACATGATCCAAAAGAAAGTCTGAAGACCAGGCAGTTTAAGCCTGATTGTGCCAAGCCCTGATGACTTGATTTTTGATTGATCTGCAAAGTATATTGCTCCATCAAAATTGTTAGTAAAATCTTCAAAAAAATATTTTCTATGAGTCATGTGATAGGTTGCTCCCGAATCAAGCAATCAATCATTTTTCCAGGAAGCAAGTGAAGCATTAAACAAATCTTCATTTACTCCAATGTTACGTTGTTCCTCAACATAGTGAGCGGATTCTGGTGCTTTACCTTTGTCTGCATCATCAGTTTTACCTTTCTGTTGATTTCTTTTCTGCTCAATTTTGTCCCATGGTAGCTTGCATGTATAGGCATCATGTGATCCATTTCTTTTGTAGTGAATGCAGTGAAAATCTTCATTTTCTCCTTGAGAATGTCTGCCCCCCCTGCCTCTGAAATATATTCCTCTTCCTCTTGTAGAATCTTGAGCAGGATGCTTTTCTTTATGAGCAAGGCAGACAGTCTCTTCAGAAGATTCGGGGTTGTCTTCTTTCGAAAATCTTTCTCTCTTTCAACAAACTTTTTCACAAGAGAGTCAAAGGTTATATCCTTGAGATTTCCATTTGCTTGCAAAGACTCAAGATAATTGGAGTAAATAGGATAAAGTGCCTTGAGAAAAGCAATAAGAGGGATATCCAATTCAACTTTAGTGGATTTGATATCATGCATTATAGACTTTACTTCATATGCAAGAGCAAGAGGATCATTATTTTGTAGTTCAAGAGTGAAGAGTTTAATCATGAGTTGGACAACTTCAAGTGTAGAATGTGAGCCATAGAGTTGTTTAAGCTTTTGTAGGGCTTCGAAGGCAATTGAATATGATGAAATATGGCGACTCACCTCTTCATTTACAGATGTTTCCATTAATGCATAAGCTTTGATGTTCTTGTTTTCCCAAATGATGAGCTCTTTGTCTGAGGTAGGTTGTACTGGGTCATTGTCTCCTTCTCCGACACACACTCCTTTCCACAACTCATTGAAAATCAGGGTGTGTTTTATCATCCAGGACCATTCAAGATAGTTCTCCTTGCCAGTGAGAACTATTCCCACCATGGATATGGTTGAATGCATTCTATAAAAAAAATTACTTATGCTGGGAAAATGTGCTTCAAAATACTACAACCTTATTTTCCTTCTTCTTTTAATATAAAAAGATCAACACTATGTTTTATGCATATAGACTATCACAACTCTTTCTTATTTTCAAGAGAACCAAAATCCCCAATGCCCTCTCGCAGACCAAAATATAACTTCAGCCACACTTTCCAACTCTTACTTTCATTACAACATATATGATAGAAAGTAAGATCTAACATACCATATGTATCATTACACGATGCAAAATAAACCTCCAGAGCGTATCTAACATACCATATGTATCATTACATGATGGAAAATAAATCTCCAAAGCGTCTTTGACAGACATCTAGGTCACTGACTCCATTTCGGATTTCATCCTATGGGCTTCACTTCTCACAGCAAGAGATAAGCCTCCAAAAATTGGCGTATGTTGTTGCTAATGGCCAACACATGGCTCTGTGTGGATAGTCTTCGAAATGGTGAAGGAACCAATATACCTATGTATATTGCAAAACACTGTCGTAAGGCGAGATTATGATTCATTTACTCGTGGTCCAGATTCTAACCTTTATACGCTCACTGCACTGTTCCCGTTTCTTCCAGGAGGATCTGCTATTGAATCAAGTCTTGTTTGTAGGTGGAAATCCGTTGTTGTTGAGTGGCTTTTGTAGGCTGTCAGAGGCGTAATACCATATCAGGCTAGGCGGACTGGTCTATGCGCAAAGTTTAGATAGTGGACAGAGGGACAGAGAGCCCAGCAGTGAACATACTGCATGAAACCATGTCAGAGTCGTAATACCATGCAGCAGTGATATTTTAACGGACCTGTGTCAAGCCTATATGGAGTAGAGCGCAAGTAAAATAGAACATGGCAAATCATCAAACATTCATGGACAGACACCTTTTAGTTGACAGAGAGCCAGGTAAAAGGAATATGGCAGACAAACATAGGAGTTACAAAGAGCATGAGAGCTAAAAAAAGGAGCTAGCTCTGATACCATGTCAGGCCAGGAAGTAACTCCAACTGGCAGTGAAACTGATTCAATTCATTCCATTAGGTATGTTATTGTTATATACGAAAGGGTGTGACTGCTCAGTGCATCTCCTGATGATTGTTCACATTCCTAATTTAATTATTTACATAAATTCACCCAATCGTGAGGATTAGGTGTCAACAGTCACAGAAACAAGAACTCGACAGCTACGAAATCGATCAATTTTGGAGTATCTTATCAAGTGGAAGAACTTATCCGCTGAAGATTCCACATGGGAGGATGATAATTTTATACAGAAGTATTCAAAACTACTCAAGCATTGAGGAAAACACTTTTTTGAAGGAGAGGGGCATGTTGGGTCCCTATAATACTAGTGATTACCCCATTACTATTGTAGTTGTACCCCATATTAATATTGTTGCGCCCCTATTGTCCCCATATTGTTATTATTGTGCCCCATAGAATCCCTCTATTGTTATTTTTGT
>APFE031010485.1:0-25034 GCA_000404065.3 Pinus taeda
TGCATAAAAGGCTATTACATTTTCTTTTACCTAAATGCAATTATCTTATTGTTGCAAGATGGGATATATGCAATTTAGTTCTTTATTGTTTTTTACTTCAATTTAGTTCTTTTTCAAGACGAAAAAAACTCACCATCTTTTATTAAAAACAAAATATAGTCACATATGAATGGATCTTAAGTCCCAAAACTTTCATTACAACACAAAAGGAGTGAATATAACTATTAGAGATTATTCATCACTAAATACCTGAGGCAAAATTGAACACAAAAAAACTAACAAAAAAGATCTCTTTTCAATTTTTTATTGCTAAAACACTGAAAGAGACTAATTAATTTCAAGAGAAAAGACAATAGGGAAAAAAAGACTAAAAATAAACCTACTCCCAAGAGTCGATTGGTAGGAGAACTTCCGTGATGATTTAGGAAAACACCTCTCTAAAGAGGAACAGAGCAAACAAAATCATCGGTTGGAATCAACAACGCGTCCACCCGAAATGAAAAAATGTTGGAGCTTAGGGAGAAACATATTAACAGAGGCTTCTCAATCAAACCAAAATATGACCAAATTACAGAAGGCCATAATCAAAACCCATATCGAAAGTAACCAAATGGAGCATGGAGAAATGAGTTAGAACACAATTTGGCCCAAGCACAGAAGAATATTTGAATCAAATTTCTGAAAGTGAATCGATCCTGGGGATGCGAAGCATCCACACTTAGACAAAACATCAACTTCTCTATTTTTCTCACAAAAAATGTGGGAGAAAGAGATCTGATGGAAGGACGGTCGGAGTTTGAATATTGTTGCGATCGTTAACACAATCGATAATTAACTTAGAGTCCCCAAAGATGAAAATATTCAACAATCCAATCCAAGAAGCACAGAAGAGGGTGCTCAACAGAGATTTCCTTATAGAACACCATGATCAAAGAGCTAATCCTGAAAACTTCTAGTTGAATGGATTTAAATATAAGAGCATTACGGGCTCTCTAGATGCCCCACATAAGAAAAAAGAGGAGAGTGGTGAGGTTTTATGAACAACAAACCAGTGATAGAGGAAATCAGATATGTGTGACCAGACCCAGACAATGTTGGAATCGAGGAGTCTAAGCACTTCAAGCCAAACCGATCTAGAAAAAGGGCAATTAAGGAGAAGGTGTGTGATATCCTCAAAATGTTCCCTGCAAAGGCAACAATGTCCCAGACCCAGAAAACCTTGCTTGGAAAGATTATCCCAAGTCGAAATCTGATTATGGGCCACCAACCATAGGAAGCATTTGAGCTTCAGGGACACCTATTAGCTCCACGACCTGGGAAACCAAGAAAAGGATGGAGCCAACTCCACTTGTTGATCAATGATGTTATATGCTTCTTTTACAATGATTTAATATTTGTGAAAGCTTCCCTTCCAATTTAATTTTCCCTCCGAAAGAGATAAAGAGACCCCTGCTAGTTACAGATTATGAGTATACTATATCCATTCTAGAGAAAGATGTGCCAGAATGTTCACCATTTGGGCATCCATCCAATGTGTTATAAAGCCACTTGCTTCAGGAAAGACTCCTATATCCTTGAGCGCTTGAATGTGTTGTAGCAGCTATAACAATCTCCAAAATTTTGGCTCACATGCAAATTTTGGAGCTTACCTTGGATCTTAGGATTGATTACTTTTGGTCGCTTGTTGGTAAGATCATGATTTCAAGCTCCCCTCCTTGATCTTAAGAGTTGTCCTTTTCATCTTCATACAACATGTGTCATATTTGGGCATAGGGGTTGTTGTTTGTCATGCAAAGGGAATGTTATCTTGCTTCAAGGGAATTGTGTGCATATGAGTGGTTGTCATCACATAGACATGTTTCAAACTCACCTCATGCACTCACGTCATGAAGGTTGTTGCATCAAGAATAGTATGTCTTATGTATTCTGGATGGTCTATGTTGTGTCACTGAGCGTTCATGTATGATCACAGTCAAGTCCTATCAATGTTTACATATGTTTCAATGATCTCACACTTAGCCATTTTCCCAAGCAACCTAGCCTCATCTAGCTTCTCAGAACTTTGCGCTTTGCTTCTGTAACCATCAAACTTCCTCCCTTTCTTGTTGAAACCTCGCAGTGTGTAGAGACACCAACCTCCCTTGCGTTCTGAAACCTCGCAACCCGTAGAGGCCCCAACTAGCACTGCTCTCCAGAAATGTGCAGAGCAATTCAACTGCATTACACTCAGAAATTGTGCAGAGGTGTCCTCCCAGGATCCCTGTCCCGCAACAATGCCCTAAGCCTCAAAACTACAAAGTGTTTTCCAAGTTGTATTGTCTGTCTTTCATGTAGAAACTGCATAGACGGATCTCCTAGGGCCTCATTCCAGTAGCAGTCACTGTCCGCTGAAATTGTGTAGATCATACCTCTTAGTGGCTACAAGAAAGGTGACATGCTAAAATCGCTACCAAGGAGTTGAGGAGAAGGAACAAGGAACCGAGTAATGGAAAAGATCAAGACAACATGCAATCTTCGCCGAATGCATGATCATCTTAACCGACTATCACCCGAATAGCGCAGAAGTGTCCAACAAGCCATTTCGATCTATTCTGCCTGCAAGCTGATCAATCAACCTTCTTGCTGGTCAACCAGAGAGTTTAATCGGGCAGTGACCCTCGAACTCACTCCCCTAACAAATTGCACATAATCTGGAGAAATTGCCCACTTTTCTGACTGAGAAAACTCCGCAGACTAGCCAAACAGACACCAAGTGTCTATCCCTGTCTCCCTTCAAGAATTGACCAATTTTTATAGCTTGTCACCTAGACAATCAGTCAGCTACTCACCCATAAAATTGCATAGATTTCTGAGCAAGCCCATCAGCAGCCCAACATCCCACTCAATTGAAAAACTACGTAGAGGTTCTAGCAGGTCAACTTCCCAGAATTTGTGCATTTTTTGTCTCCAACAAACCCTACAGCCTATTGCTAGCTCCTTCCAGGAATTGCACAGTTTTTGCTGCCAAGACTCCTGAAGCCCACAACTAGCTCCCTCCAGGAATTATGTCATTTTTGCTGCCAAGGCCCCGAGTCTACTGCCTGAACTGCTTCCCTCCCGAAATTGCAGAGATCTATCCTCCAGCCAAACTAGATCTCGCAAACAGTCATTGCTGATTTGGATTGTCCATCTCAGTCCCCCAGTTACCTTTGCGCAATTTTCACCAGTAGTGCTAGGAGCTCCCATCCCATCTTGAAACTTTCCTTGTGCAGTTTTGTAGCCTTGTCCTCTCTCCCAGTCACCTGCATCTGAAAGTGAACGACCATGCATTATGGTAGACTAGGAGGTTTATGGATTTAATGTTGTCTCGTCATGAGTGACTGTAGATACAGGTACATGAATGAACATGACATGACGATAAATGGGATGAACAAGGAGAGTACATGCAAAAGGATGTGTTCGCGAACAGATGAACAAATGATGCATGAGAGGAGATGTGTTTGCAAACAAACGACCATGCAAAGATGTGTTCACAAACAGACGAATGAATGACATGCAAGGATGTGTTCACGGACGGACGAATGAGTGAACATGTGAGGAGATATTTTCGCGAACAGGCAAACATGTTAAGCATGCCAAAGTACAAGCAAAGGAGCAACATGCACATGCAACATTAAGCGAACGCAATTACCATCAAGGACTCCACACACTTTTCCATGCGGAGGGGAAACTGTGATACAACCAGAGGATATCCATCACTCAACAACACTGCAGCTCGACATGCACACCATTAGCAACATGAACATACCAGCACTGTCATGTCGAGTCGTGTCGACCACATCACTGTTGTGGGCCATATTGTTTTCAATCAATGTAAGGTAACGTGGAAGTCCAAGTGACCCACTTGTAGTCTGAAGAGTCATGTAATCTAAAAAATCATGGAAGTCAAACAGTCATGAGGGAAGTCAAACAGTCACGAGGGCTAGTTTCACCCTTGGCTATAAATACCCCCTCATTTGTACATGCAAAGGACTTTTCACCTTGGCTCCTCCCATATAGGCTTGAGAGTCTGTAATATTTTCTTTGAAGAGTGAGTAGTGGCTCCAATGCCCCGCCCACAAGGTTAGTGATGTATGGTGTATCGATTTGTCTTGGATTTTTCGCTTAATTTAGAAGCCTAATAACAGGCCAACACATTTTCACACGTGTTGTAAATGTTTGTAAGATTTATCTTGAACGCTTGTAATATATGTTGCTTTAACGTGTGTTAAACAATTGAACTCATTCAGTTTTTCAAATACATATATTTAGTTGTATAAGTTGTTAACATTATCATGCCCGTGTTGGTCACCTCCCCATACATCTGACAGAACCTTTCGCGTAAACTTGTTATAACAATCGTCGCACTTGCACGGACTGCCCCATTGGGTGTTGAACATGTTATCTTACTTTGTATGTTGTGACTACCGCATCCGTGTGGATTGCTCTTCTAGAAGTTGTGCATGGCCTATTGTGTTGTGTGTCTCTGACAGAGTTGGGACTTCCTCCCTTTCGACTGGAGATGCACTCCCACCCTCTCTCTCCTCGACGAAAGAACCTTGACACAAGTAACACTAACACTCACTAGGCACACGAACCTCGTTGTTCAAAGACAAAGTAGACCACTCTCATGTGATGACAAGAAAGAGCTAAGGCATATCTTTAAGATAATTGAAGCCAAACCATCGTATTGGATGGGACTCCTACACCAAACAGTGTGAGTTGGAGTTGGGACTTCATACCGGGGAGATCCCCTGATGTTGGCGAGTCCAACAGTGTTAACATTTTAACGCTAGAAGGAGGGCTAGAGGACAAGTTGAGCCCTTACATCCTGTTTTGAATCTTTGCATATCAATGATGGATTCTATTAGACTCATCCCTCTGAGATGTTTCTCTAATACTGAACATCTCGAAATCACGAGGGATTTTTTGATCTCTTGTCGGAATTCACGTATGATGGTGAAGGTGAAGTGGCCTGGCTTGAGTACTTACAAGACTTCTATGCATTTATTGATGATGCAGATGACTTCTCTGATGAAGAGGCCAACTTGTTGCTTTCACGCACACTTTGTGAATCCCCACAACGATGGTGCAACAGCCTGCCACCCAAAAGCTTGCACTCACTTGAATAGTTTTGTGATCTCATTGAATCTAATTTCCATCATTTTGATCCGGAACCTCTTGAACAAAAAATTGTTAAAACAAAGGAAGACTCCGCAAGAATCGCCTATGGATTTTTGGCAGCGCTTCTGTGTATTGCAGTTTCAAGCTCCGAAAAGCTAGATGAAGTTTCAATATCTTTGGGACAGATTTGAATAGTGTCTTAACAAATCATTCAATCCCAAAATGAAGTTGAAGTTCAAACCCCTCTCAACATACTTCAATGATGGATTTGCATAATCACCGACAGACACAGTCGTTGTCACAAGTGACTATCCACCGTCCCTTCATCAAACAACTTCACCACCACAAAGTGATGTGGGAGAACATGCACACACATCTGTTCAACTGTCACATCCGCTTACCCACACTACTCTCAATATCTGCATAGATTTGGTTGGGAAGCCCATAAGTTGTCATCCACACTTGTTACCTTAACCTCCATCTCTACGTTTTGTTGATCCTCTAGATTCCACTGTCTTGTGTTCTTCCATTCCAGACTCTACACCTATTGTGAATGAGGATCAAGCCTTCGACGGATTTGATGTTCCACAACCAACCTATGTTTTCATTCATGAAGAGTATGACCGATCATCTGAGAATCAACTCATGGTGAAGGATGACCTCCTTCTTTCTACGCCTCCTCTGCTTTTTCTCGACATCGTTGGTGATTTTGTTATCTCTCATTTTCCTCGTGTAAATCCATCCACAGATGCATCTACTTCCGATCATTCGTAGAACACACTAGATGTCAGTCCATCATTTGAAAGTGGAGAGTGAAAACTATTCATTGAACATCCACTTGATTTTTCATCTGCTTTTTCTGGAAACATAGAGGGTGAACATTCTTTCTTCTCATCTACCCCTTTGTGCAATTCATCAGATCATGAGGATGACGAAAAACATCCTGAATTTTTTGATCTTGGTTATTGTGATATCTATACTTCTTCATCTCATCATGATGTTGATTCACTCGTTGTTAATTTTTCTAAGGCACTAATCTCCGATGATCTATCTATTGACAGAGTGGAAACCCTGCAGGCTCTCAAGTCACTTCAACCTGGGTAGATGGTTATTTCAAGCCCTAACTATCTTGAGGTTAGTTCTACTTCTGATCAGAAAATTTGTGAAACACTTGAGGCTCCTCATCACTCATCTCCATGCGCTAAAGATCAATCCAACACACGAATTTCTCTTCCTCCACCAAAATCACATGATCCATCGCCGACGCATTGGACGAATCATTCACAACAAGCACACTTGAAAGGCATAAGTTGTCTATTTTTCTCATGTTTTCTTGACTTCCACAGTTAAGAGAGTGCATATTTTTATCATCTATATGCAGTGGGTCACAACACCGTGTTAAGTTTGCAGAATGTTTGTCTTGTGCATTCACTCTTTTCTTTTCTGTGGATGTTTTAGAACTCATAGCATGTTGGTGTTCATTGTTATATCTTTTTTGTTTGTTGGTTCGCTTGACTATGCTTCTCACAAACCATGCCTTCAATAACATGGGCTAGCCAATGCACCGATGGCTGCATTGGAAATATCACTTCACGTGAATAAGCCCAGACACTGTTTAGAGTAGGAGTAGTAGTCTTTGCTTCCTTATTTGCTTTGTTTTCTGGTTCACATGTTTGTTTTCTTGCTTTCTTGGTTTGGTTTTCTTGCCTCTTGCTTTGATTACTTGTTTTTCTTTCGCTTTACGTTTTCTTTTGGCTTTTTTCTTTCTTTGCTTGCTTGTACCCATAGTTCAACCTCTCATGAAATTGTGTTTGGCTCTTGAGACAAGCCAAAGGTATCTAAGAGGACTTGTACATCTATCAACATCTGGTTATCTATTGTCCTCACTCTTTATGATGGACTTGTTGTCTTCAGTCGATGATTCCTTGATGGAAAATATGTTAATTCAGAGTGAGTCTTGGTGAAAACACAACGCCTGCGCTCAAACTAGTACCACGTACTCTAATCGATTCTTTTGTGTTAACCCTTGAAAGCTCAGTCAAGTAGAGTAAGTTGAGAGGGAAAACCTTAACAAGTATGTTAGAGCTATACATAACATACTTCTCTGAAGGAAAAACCTCTTCTGCTCTCAATAAGTTGGGATCCCTCTTCCGCCTCTGGAATAAATAAGTGCCTATGCATAGTTCTTTGAAAAATGAAAAAATGAAAAAAATGAAAATATGAAAATTTTGAAAAAATGAATAAGGTGAAAGAAGAGAAAGGCTTCCTATGCAGAGAGATGATGCAAGTAACTCTGTTAGGGTACTTACTAGGCTCGCTTGCAGCAGAGCGATGCTTGTGATCCTGCGTGACTCCGTCAGGGTACTGTCTAGGCCCATTGGTAGCATAGCAACACCAGAGATGAAACTTGAACTCAAACTGTCATATTACTTGTGCACCAATATACTCCTCATCCTCAATCAAAACAACTGGGTTGACTTGGCTTGGAATGTGTTGACCAATCAAGAGAATGGTAGGGACTACATCTTTCAACCAAGCTCATGTGGGAACTACGATGATCAAAGAACCGAACAATAATTTCAAAAGGGTTAAACTTTCTTTTCATGAAACAAGGTCCATATAGAGAGCTGGAGTTATACCAATGTGTCACCAAGTGTTGTAGCGGATACAACACTCTCCAAAATTTTGGCTCACATGCAAATTTCAGACCCTACCTCGAATCCTGTTATCGATTATTTTTGGTCGCTTATTGGTAAGATTATGATTTCAAGCTCCCCACCTTGATCTTAAGAGTTGTTTGTGTTCTCATCTTCATGCAACATGTGTCATATTTAGGCACAGGGGTTGTTGTTTGTCATGCAAAGGGAATGTTGTTTTGCTTCAAGGGAATTGTATGTGTATAAGCGGTTTTCATCACATAGACATGTTTCACACTCACCTCATGCACTCACATCGTGAAGGTTGTTTCCATCAATCAAAGTATGTCTTATGTATTATGTATGGTCTAAGTTGTGTCACTAAGTGTTCGTGTGCGATCGTAGTCAAGTCCTATCAATGTTTACATATGTTTCACTCATCTCACACTTAGCCATTTTCCCAAGCAACCTAGCCTCATCCAACTTCCCGTAATTTTGTGCATTGCTTCTCCAACCATCAAGCTTCCTCTCTTGCTTGTTGAAACCCCACAGTGCGCAGAGACACCAACCTCCCTTTCCTGCTAAAACCCCATAGCCCACAGAGGCCCCAATTAGCATTGCTCTGCAGAAATGTGCAGAGCAGTCGAGATGTACTGCACTCAGAAATTGTGCAGAGGTGTCCTCCCGAGACCCTTGTCCCACACCAATGCCTTAAGCCTCAAAACTATGCAGTGTTGTCCAAGTTGTCTTGTCTGTCCTGCATGCAGAAATTGTGTAGACAAACCTCCCAGGGCCTCATTCTAGCAGCAGTCATTGTCCGCTGAAATTGTGCAAATCTACCTCTCAATGACTATAGGAAAGGTGACATGCTGAAATCGCTCCCAAGCAGTGTAGGAGAAGGACAAAGGAACAGAGTAATTGAAAAGATTAGGACCACATGCAAACTCCATAGAATGCATGATCATCTTGAGGGTAAGTATGGTAAGTATGAAACATCATTCGAAGTACTCTCCTTAGGTGAGTTTGCAAGACTTCTTGTCATTGTCATACCATATTGTCCTCAGTAACATGCATGTGCACAAACATAAAAAGTAATCTTGTGTGTTTCTTCTACATGTCTTGATTCTTTTCACTTGTTCGACCAACTATCGTCTTCTACATGTTTATTTTTATGTCATTCTTGCAACCTCGTTCTGGTGATGTTGAAGGTTGTGTTTGAGTTGTGTTCGCCATGTACACATCTATCACACTCACACACAATGTTGCATGTATTGTCGTGAAAGTGTCGTTGCGGTCATTCAACGATCTATCACAAGTGTTGCGCATGTCGCTCGCCTTGTCGGTTAGTCATGATAAGTATATGTTGTCTTGATGTCAATTTATGTTGAGTGTGTGCTCGCAAAAGTCACGTATGCACAAATTCACTCACTCATACACTTAGTCATTTCGCTGAACTTTTGATGACTGGATCACCCTCTCATAGCTGGACCTTCACCCTACAATCGACTTGAACGATTGTCACCTAGAACAACACAGAAGTGTCCAACAATTTGTTTTAATCTGTGTTTCCCACAAAATGATCAATCAACCCTCCTACTGGTCAACCACAGAGTTTGACTAGGCAGTGACCCCAAGACTCACTCCCCTCAAAAATTACGTAGATGTTGTAGACCTTGCCCGTTCCATTGACTGAGAAAACTATGGAGATAGGCCAGACAGACACCAAGTGTCTGTGACTATATCCCCTCAAGAATTGCATAGTTTTTCTAGCCAGTCACGTAGATAGTCAACTGGCTGCTCACCTAGAAAAATGCGTAGATTCCTGAGCAAGCCCTTCAGCTGCTCAACATCTCGCTCAGCTCAGAAACTACGCAGAGGTGTCCAACAGGTCAACCTCCAAGCATTTGTGCAGTTTTTGTCTCTAGCAAACCCCGCAGCCTGCTGTGAGCTCCCTCCAGGGATTGCGTAGATTTTTGCTACCAACCCATCCCGCAACCCTCTGCTAGCTCCCTCTAGGAACTATACATTTTTTGCTACCAAGGTCCTCTGCTGCCTGAAATACTTCCCTCCAAAATTTTCTTATATTTGTCCTCGAGCTGAGCCATATCTCGCTGATAATCACTACTGATATGGATTTTCCATCTCAATCCCCCAGTGACCTCTGCGCAATTTTCACCAGTAGTGCCCAACGCTCACATCCCAGCTTGAAACTTGGCTTGCGCAGTTTTGAAGCCTTGTCCTCTCTCCCGATCACCTACATGTGAAAGAAAACAACTATGCATCATGGTAGACTAGGAGGTTTATGAATTTCATGTTGTCTCATCATGCATGACTGCAAATACAGGTGCATGAATGAACATGACATGATGACAAATGGGATGAGCAAGGAGAGTACATGCAAAAGGACATGTTTACAAATGGTTGAACAAGCGATGCATGCGAGGATATGTGTTTGCAAATGGATGACCATGCGAAGATGTGTTCGTGAAAGGACGAATAGACGACATGCAAGGATGTGTTCACGAACGAACGAATGAGGCAACATTCGAGGAGATATTTTCACGAATGGGCGAACATTTGAAGCATGCCAAGGTACAAGAGAAGGAGCAACATGCACATGCAACATCAAGCGAACCCAATGACCATCGAGGACTCCGCACACTTTGCCATGCGGAGGGGAAATTGTGATACACCAAGAGGACATCCGTCACTCAGCAACACTGCAACTCGACATGCACACAAACAACATCATGAACATACTAGCACTGTCATGTCAAGTCATGTCATGATTCATGTTAGGCACATCACTACTATCGGCCATACTGTTATCAATCAATTTAATGTAACGTGGATGTCTAAGAGACCCACTTGTAATCAGAAGAGCCATGTAATCTGAAAATTCATGGAAGTCAAACATTCATGAGGGAAATCGAGCTATCACAATGGAAAATTTCACTCTTGGCCATAAATACCCCCTCATTTGTACATGCAACAGAATTTTCACTTTGGCTCCTCTCACATAGCCTTGAGAGATTGTAATCTTTTTTTGAGGAGCGAGTAGTGGCTCCAATGCCCCACCCATGGGGTTAATGATATATGTTATATTGATGTGTCTTGGAACTTTTGCATAATTTAGAAGCCTGATAACAGGCCAACACGTTTTCACACATGTGTTGTAAATGTTTGTAAGATTGATATTGATCACTTGTAATACATGTTGCTTTAACCTGTGTTAAACAATTGAACTCATTCAATTGTTCTAATACATATATTTATGAAAATGTGTTGTATAAGTTGTTAATGTTGTCCTACCCATGTTGGTCACCTCCCTGGACATCTGACAGAACCTTTCACGTAAACTTGTTATAACAACCATCGCACTCACGCGGATTGCCCTGCCCGGTGTTGAATGTGCTATCTTCCTTTGTGTTGTGTTTGCCACATTCGCATGGATTGTAGAAATTTCACCTGTAGATCAATTGATATATGCAATGTACTAAAGCATAAAACTAGATCTACTTCTACCATAAACTTTGCGGAAGTTTAATCACATATGAGAAGTATCAAACATGAACATATATAACTAAATAATGAGAAGCAATCACACATAACACAAAATATATAATCCAGGGAAAGAAACAACCTAAAATAGTAAAACCCCACTCTATGTATTATCATACAAGTGGAAACTATCTTAGATTGCAGAAAGACTTAGCTTGAAAACAAACCAGCTCTTAGTACAATCAAAGAATATAGCTCACAGAGTGTTCAAACAATACTTATTGCCTTACCTCAGCCCTCCAAGCTTCCTATTTCCTTGTGCAGTTTTTCTTGGGGTCCAGTGAAGCCACATGTGTGAATTGGCCTCATCACACTCACTAAATAAGAAGAAGTAACTGCGCAATCTCCAAGGAAAGAATTCCTTCTGCATGCAAGGAATATTCACAATAGAATATTCTTGCAACTGATAGTACATTGTCCCTCCATCTGATCTAAACTAGTTCTCTGACAAAACTAACATGCACGAGTTATTTATGAGAGAATATTCAGTTATATGAAGTGCAGTAGTTACATGCATGCAAGCATTAACTAACTGAATTCGCAATTAATTCTGCAAGATGTAAGAATTAATCTAACTGGACTTAACTTAGTTAACTGAGCTAACTAATTACAAATCACTCTTATCTCTTTAACTAATGGATAAATCCCTTAATCAAAGGAATAATTGTTGCATGTCCTCACATAGACTTCATGTTTATTTTTCCTTAACTAATTAATTCAAGATGAATTAATTAGTTAATTTACAAATAGCTGCTATGATCAAATTCAAATTTTACTTCAATATGTTAGTTTAGGGATTAACCAAAATAGGAAGGGATCCTGAAATGCTATTTATGGTAGTGGTAAAAATAACACTTCTATATTTACCATTTCTTGTTTCTATTTTCAACACTCCCTCTCAACAAGAAAGGGATTATCAGTCACCCCAATCCTGTCTCTATAGAACTCGAAGTTGCATTTTCAAAATTCCTTAGTCAAAATATCTTCATCCTGCTCCTTGGTCGAAATACACGGCAACATCATGATCCTCTTCACCACATAGTCTCAAAGGCGATGGTACCGGATATCTATGTGCTTGGACCTGTCATTGAACACTGGATTCTCAGAGATTTTTATGCAACTCGAATTATCACAATATATCACTGTAGGCTTCATCATCTTACCAAACAATCCCGCTAGGATCTTCTGCATCCAAATGGCCTCGTATGTTGCTTGATTAGCAGCCATGTATTCAGCCTTTACTAAGCTAAGTGAAATTGACCTTTGTTTCCTATTGTACCAGGAAACTGTAGCTGAACCAAGGTTGAAGATCCCTCCAAAAGTGCTCTTCTGGTCTGATGGACTCCTTGCCCAATCAGCATCCGCGAAGCCTTGAAGCTTCACTTCGTCGGTCTGTCTATACCATAATCCATATTGAGATGTGCCTCTGAGGTATCTTAGCACATGCTTCATTGCCTTCCAAAACAACTTGGTTGGCTGAACCATAGCTTGACTCAGTTGGTTCACCGCAAAGCACAAATCTGGTCGTGTGTTCACTAGATACATAAGTGAACCCACAAGCTACCGATAAACAATACCGACTACTACCTCACCTAAACTAGCATCCTCCTTCCTCTAGTTACTAGTTAGAGGAGTCTGCATGGGTTTGCACTTCTCCATGTGGAAGCGCCTAAGTATCTCATTGGCATACTTGCCTTGAGACACAAATACTTCCCCATCCTTCTGCCACACTTCCATGCCTAGAAAGTAGTGCATGAGGCCCATGTCCTTCATCTGAAACTATCTTGCAAGGTCCTCCTTGTAAGACTTGATCAACTAATCATCACTTGTTAAAATCATATCATCAACATAAAGTACAATAATCAATGGCTTAATTTCTACCATGATGTGGTAAAGGTTCGCATCTGCTTCACTCTTGGTGAAGTCCAACCTAGTGAAATAGCTATCAATCCTGGTGTACCAAGCACGGGGTGCTTGCTTTAGCCCATAGAATTCTCGCTTGAGTCAACACACATGCGACTCACAATCGAAAGTCTCAAATCCTTTGTGCTGCTCAATGTGCAATGTACACCTCTTTCTCAATCTTCCCATTGAGGAATGTTGTATTCACATGCATCTGATGGATCTTCCAACCCATCTGAGCTGATAGTGCCAACATCGATCTTATAGATGAGTACCTTGCTACAGGAGAAAAAGTCTCATCATAGTCGATCCCCTTGACCTATGAGAAACCTCGGGAAACAAACCTTGCCTTATGTTTCTCAACATTGCCATCAGCTACTTGCGTTACCTTGTAAAGCCATCGGGAACTCACTACTGACTTGTTTACTGGTCTTGGGACAACATCCCACACACTATTCCAAATGATAGAGTCATACTCCTCTACCATGGCATCATCCCAAACTGGTTGCTGCACAACTTCCTCAAAATAAGAAGGTCTGGTCGCTACACACTCGCTAACCAGGGCCATGTAACCAGTGTACCACTCGGGAGATCTCCTCTGTCTGGCTAAGATGATGGCTTCCCCACATTCTCTCACACATCTTGCATCAACCTGTCAGCTTCCTGTGAACATTTTTTCCCATCTATGGAAGACTCTACATGAGTGGATGTCTCCACTCTCGGATCCTCTACATGCAGCTACTCTACATCATGTTGAGGCTCCTCCTCCTTTGTAACCAAAATTTCCTCATCTGCATGCAACTTGAGCTCTCTCTCAGGTGATACTCGCATGGCTCTCTGCTTGTCAAACTTCACATCTTTGCGTACCACGGTCCTCTGACTGGTAGGTAGGAACACACGATAGTTGTGGGGTGTATCTGTGTACCCCACAAGTATCCCCATCTTAGCAGTAGGATCTAGCTTCTTCCAAGCATCTTTGGTCACATGGCAGTAAAATGGTGATCCAAAGATTCTGAAGTGACTCACATCTGGTTGCTTCCTGGAAAAGGCTTCCATAGGTGTATTCATCCCCAATATATGGTGAGGAATTCTGTTCTGCAAGTACACTACTTTGTTGCATGCCTCAACCCACAGATGGAGTGGTAGGCTTTGGTCATGCAACATCACACGAGCTACTCCCACAATAGATCGGTTCTTCCTTTCGACTCCTGTTTAATCCCTTTTGCTACACAGAAGTCTTTAAATTGCTGGCAGACATACTCTCCACCATTTTCACTACACAAGGCTCTTATTTTCTTTCCAGATTCTTTCTCTGCCAAGGCTTTAAACTCACAGAACCTCAAGAAGGTCTTATCCTTCTTTTTCATAAAGTAGATCTAACATCTACGAGAAAAATCATCAATAAAAATAACATAGTACCCTTGTTTAGTGGTGGAGGTTGTAGAGAATGGTCCACATACATCTGAATGAACTTGCTTAAGGATTTCTCGAGCTCTACTACCTCGATCCTGAAAGGAAGCTTTGGCATACTTACCCAAGGTACATCTTTTGCATGTATCCACTTGATCCAGCTTTCCGTTGGGTAGTTCAATAGAAATTGGCTGCATGATCTTCAAGGCCACGTGATGCAAGTGGCCTAGTCTTCTATGCCATAGCTCACCAACATCTTGGCTTTGCACCACCTTTGCTTTGGAACTCAGTGAAACATAGTCTTCTACCTCCAACTTGTAGAGATTCTTTACTCGAATCCCAATTTGCTTGGTATATCCAGTGTCGATATGCCTCAGGAACACCTTTCCTTGACTAAAGACTACATCATAGCCTTTATCTTCTATCATAGCAATGGACACACGATTATTTTTCAGACCCGGTACATACTTTACATCAGTGAGGGTGAGAGGAGCTCCATGCTCCCTCTGAAACACAACCCTACCTTCACCTGAAAAATGGTACTTTCTATCATCGCCCATATTGATGCGCATCTGGAGATCCTTCTCCTCTAGGGTACTGAAAAGATTCTTGTCACTTGACATGTGGAAAGAAGCTTCACTATCTAGGTACCAAACACATCCCACCATGAATGAAACCATGCATGCGATAAGAGAGAAATCCAACTCAAACTGTGAAGCCAGTGCCTTACCATCGGATGCATTCACGGATCCTTTCTTGGATTTCTTCTGTGGACAATTTGTAGCATAATGGCCCACTTCATGACAATGAAAGCATTGCACTTTCGATTTGTCACACTTCTTCCCACCCTGAAAAGATTTGGATTTCGATGCCTTCCCTTTCCCTTTCTTAGCTTTACTCGCTAAAGCTAGATTTTCTTCATCATCTTGTTTTGATGAAGATCCATCCCTAGTGCTTCTTCTTATCTCCTCCTGCATCAAATCCGACCAAAGTCATTCCCTATCTAGTAGTTTCTCTCTTCCATTAACCGAGTCTTGGTAGCTATGCCAACTCTTAGGAAGACCGAGGAGTGCAAGAATCACCATGTCATCGTCGGCAGTCGTGATCCCTACACTTCCAAGCTCATCCCTGTAGGTGGTGAGCTTGTCAGGAAAGTAGAGATCAAGTCACCCTTTTCAGACTTGATTTTCTGAAGCTTGTCTTTTAGTGCCAGCTTCCTTTGATCACTGCTATTCTGATATAAATATTTCAATGTTTTTCACATCGAAAACGAAGTCTCCTTCCCATGGAGGTTCAAGACAATGTGATCTCGAACTCCCTCCAGGAGGATTCTCCTTACTCTAGCCACACATTTCTTCCATTCCGCCAATTCTTGGGCAATAGTTGCTACGGGCTTGGGGACTTATTGATCAATGAAGTCCTTTAGTCCATTGTCCTCTAGTACCGTTTCCATGTGATCCTTCCAGGCTATATAGCTTGAGCTGCCATCAAGTGCATACTCAAGCCTCAAACCATTTACCACCATTGATGAAATTAGAGATGTGATAAGAACTTGATATCTATATCAGGAACACTAAACTTCGTACTTCTCCCTTCTTTGTATACAGTTCTTTGCTTGATTCACCTTTTCTCTGATACCATGTAGAGATTTCCCCTGTAGATCAGCTGATATATGTAATGTACTAAAGCATAAAACTAGATCTACTTCTACCATAAACTTTGTGGAAGCTTAATCACATATGAGCAGTATCAAACATGAACAGATATAATTGAATAATGAGAAGCAATCACACATAACACAGAAGATATAATCTGGGGAAAGAAATAGCCTAAAACCCCACTCTCTGTATTATCATACAAGTGGAAATTATCTCATATTACACAAAGCCTTAGCTTGAAAATCATCCAACTCTCAGTACAATCAAAGAATATAGCTCATAGACTGTTCAGAAAATACTTATGGCCTTTCCTCAGCCCTCCAAGCCTCCTATTTCCTTGTACTGTTTTCATTGGGGTCCAGTGAAGCCACATGTGTGAATTGGCCTCATCACACTCACTAAATAGGAAGAAGTAACTGCGCAATCTCCAAGGAAAGAATTCCTTCTGCATGCAAGGAATATTCACAATAGAATATTCTTGCAACTGATAGTACGCTATCCCTCCATCTGATCTCAACTGGGTCTCTGACAGAACTAACTTGCATGAGTTATTTATGAGAGAATATTTAGTTATCTGAAGTGTAGTGGTTACATGCATGCAAGCATTAACTAACTGAACTCACAATTAATTCTACAAGCTGTAAGAATTAATCTAACTAGACTTAACTCAGTTAACTGAGCTAATTAATTACAACTCACTCTTATCTCTTTAACTAATGGATAAATCCCTTAATCAAAGGAATAATTGTTGCATGTCCTCACATAGACTTCATGTTTATTTTTTATTAACTAATTAATTCAAGATGAATTAATTAATTAATTTACAAACCACTGCTAAGATCAAATTCGAATTTTACTTCACTATTTTAGTTCAGGGATTAACCAAAATAGGAGGGGATCCCGAAATGCTACTTATGGCAGTGCTAAAAATATTACTTCTATATTTAGCATTTCTTGTTGTTATTTTCAACTTGCACTTCCAAAAGCTATGCATGTCTTGTTTTGTTGTGTGTCTCTTACAGAGTTGGGACTTTCTCTCTTACAGAGTTGGGACTTTCTCCCTTCCAACTGAAGACCCACTTCCACCCTCTCTCTTCGTGGTGAAAGAACCTTGACACGAGTAACACTAGCACTCACATGTGTTGACAAGCAAGAGCTAAGACATATTTAAGATAATGGCAATCGAGCCATCGTACTAAGACATATTTAAGATAATGGCAATCGAGCCATCGTACTGGATGGGACTCCTATACTAAATGGTGTGAGGTTTAGTTGGGACTTCATACTAGGGAGATCCCCTGATGTTGGCGGGTCCAACACTGTCAACAAGATGTTATTTTCCTCTGATTACTTTAATTTATTTGTATTTAAATTAAGTTGTTGGTTTTATATAGAATTTTTTCAATCAATATTATTTGAAAAGTCGACCAAAAACTAATGATGTGATTTATCCGAGAAATATTTACAATAATAATAAATGCAATTGTCTCAAAAAGCAGAAATCTTACTAGTAACGAAAATGCACACATCAAACTGAAACAAAGATAGTAGCATGAATATATCTCCTAGATCTGCGTTCACGTTGTCAGGCCAGGCCTTCTGAATTGTGCGCATGACCATTAATTCCTCATCTTGAATTCTCGAATTTAATTACTATGCCCTTCCTGAAGCGGTTGGACTCAATATAGAAATCCCCGCAACTCCTTTTTAACTAGTCCAACTCCTTTTTAACAAAATTTCCCATTGCCGACATCACTCAATTGCACGTGGGGTCTTGGATGCCTTCATGGGTCTTGGAAAAGGCATCCAAGTTTGTGACTTAGTGGAAGGTGTGTTTTTTTTCCAGACAGATATTGAAGGATCTTGAATCTGGGTTCCTTCTACAATCCTGATGGGTTAATGAATTTCACGAGACCATGATTGGGTCTGGTGGTAGCACTGGCATTTTGTGCCACCATACATGTTAGTGACAATTGATTGGATTCTCCAAGTATGAAGGGACCACGTTGTAGAAAATTTATCTCGTAACTATGTCATGCTGACTTCAACCATATTGTAATTGTGATGTCATGATTCATACTATGATACATCAACAACTACTCCAGTAAGTTCATATAGTTCAAGGATGGATGTTGTCTTGTCATTGTAGCCTAGATATATATGCCTTGGAAAAGCCTTCTCCAATGATGCAATTGACTTAGACAAATTATAAGTGCAACACAAGGTGGTCAACTTCTTCAAGAAATTAATGTATTATTCAATATGATTGAAGATTGTTAGAGGAGCTACGTGTGGTGATATATATAGTTATCATTTATTTTGTTTGATGAGAAATTTTATATGATGAATAATTTCTAAAATTGGATGATTCTCATTTTGTAAAACTAACTCTAGATACATTTTGTATCTAGATAGTTTCCCTAGATAATTGGTGAGTACAACAGTTCGTATCCTTGTATTTCGGTGGATGGGAGATCATTCATAGAATGACAAGTAGTTCAGTTATTGCAAATAGGTGATTGATTGTTTCTGAAGCAATTATTTTAAGATATCGAGTGGTGTAAAACTCAATATGGATGGTTGTCTAGATATTTGGCAATTGTGGATCTAGGGAAGGATCTCTAATTTGTTGAAAGGGTGGAATGGTATTCTCATGAGGTTATGTGACAACTTGAGAATTTGTTCAGTAATTGACTTTGGGAGATCCGTGGTCCAGCAGTTCGAGAGTGGAAATTGGGAATCCATTTTTCCAACTACACCTTTACGAGGGTTAGGAGACAACATGATGGAGTTGGCTCTATGAGGTTTCGAAGATGTTTAAAGAAGCTAATGAAGACATTGCAGACAAGAAGATCAAGACAAGTACTCATTAAGGGAGGGACTTGGAGATTTAACTCTTACTTGTCTTGTGCACATTGAATGAGATTCCTCATCTTAAATGTAATTGTTGGTTAATTGTTAATTAGTTGGAACTGATATATTTATTTCCTAGTTTAGTGTTTGGTTGAGAGATTTACTTAACTAATTGATTGTGTGGTTAAGATAGAATTACTATCTTCAATCAATGTTTGATGTATTTATATTTGTGATTAATCTAATGTAAGGGTAATTTGGGTGTGCAAATGGTTTTCTAAATAATTTGTAGTCTACTTGTTATATTTTCCAATCTAATTTGTCCAAAATATGGTAGAGATTTGTTGAAATCGCAAGTTTAAGTTATGAACTCTTCACAATGAGAGTTTGTATCCCAAAGGTTTTTGATGGTGCTAAATCTATATATATAATCAAAAAACTAATTTTAAACAACAAAAATCAAAATTTAGGAAAAACTAAATCACAAAAACTCCAAAACATAACATATCATGTTTAGAGAACACCAACCAATAAAAAAAACAAAGTTAAAACTTGTTATTTATATATCAATTTTATGTAATTATTCCACACATAATTAGAAAATAACATCAAAACATTGGGTATTAAACTATTAAAAAAATAGAAACAAAGTTATAAATTGTTAGGATTAAAATTCCCTCCAACATATGCTCACAGTGCACCGTCCTATTGTCCATCCACGCCAGGAAAATCTAAGGAGGCAGCTTCCCCTAGACTTTAGATATTCACACCTCCAAAAAAGTACATGGTTTTCTTAGTAGATAAGAATCTAGCATATACACAACACAATAGGTAATCAATCAAATATTCCAACCACTTTCCCACTTGCAAATTTCTTGATTCAATGTCTTTCTGAGAGCACATGTGCCATTTTCTTATGAAATATTAACTATTTTTTTGTTTCCCAGCACACATTACCAGTTATCAGGTATGTAATAGAGAGAGGGGTGATTTTCCCATCAAATATATTTAAAGGATTCCTTTTACCATCAAAATATTCCTTCAAACTCTGAAAACAAGTCCACCTTGTATTGAAATTCCAACTCTGCGAGTTACCCTGTAAAGAGTCTTGTTATCGTTAGTACCAATCATACTTTTGAAGAAGAGTATGGCTACATCTGTGATAAGCAAGAAAGAATATGGATACCAAAATTTCAGAAATCAAGGATCCCAAGGACTTTCGATACAACAAAAAATAATGAGCCTACAATCAGCCCTTCAATGCGCCCAATAGATTCCCTACATAACCATGGTATTTCCATGTCGTTTGCTAAGGTGTGATGTGCTGAGAGGACCATCATCCTTCGGGTAGGTGTGCATGCCATCAAACATCATGCATGGGCATGAACATGTACTATGTGGATTTCGTTGAGGATTTGGCTATGAATTCATTGTCAAGTCACCACATAATTCGTGCTTATTTGCTTGCAAATTTTTAATTGAATAATGGTGCTCATTCAAATTCAAATTTTGAATTTCTAAACCCACCCTGCCATATTTTGTTTGATTAGAAATTTGAAGTAGAAAGCTAGGGGGATTTGGGAAAACAATGAAGCTATTACATTTGGGCTCGCATGTTTTGGTATTGAGAAAATACTGATTGAATATTGAGTGCTACTCTAGCTTGTTTATCTGCATCTGAAGCAAGGTGTGTGTCATCTTCCCATTCTCATATTCAATTTGCAGGTGGGTTGGGTTTTAAATTTCCTACTCAAATTTTGCAAACTACAATGTAATTTCATGTGAATAGGAAGCAACAAGAAAAATGAATTGCTCTCGCCCTTTCTATTCACTATCTATGTTTGGGTGGCCATTCACCATTATGACTAAGAAAAAAATTGCTTCTAAATAAGGCACCTTGGGTCAATGGATTCATGCAAAGATGTGGCTAAGGCGGAAGAGGTTGGTTTCCTGAAGCCTTCTGGGATGTAGCAGTGTGAGATAAAGATTTGGAGGTGTGGCCATGAAGGCTCTCTTTGTTCTTGGGTAGAGAGAAAATTTGGTTCTAAGCATTAGGTTTCCAATGTTGTAGATTTATGTTATGTAAGTTGGAAAGTTGTTCCTATAGCGACCTCTCAAACGAGGTTTTCACATGATCAATAAGGTTAAAACGATATCGCATTCTCGTTTATGGCCATGTTATTTTATGTGTAGTCGCTTTGCCTCATTATCTTAAATGTAACTTGTGCAAAATTAATTTGTACTTTTTATTTATTTTTTATTACCATGTCAAGGATTAAGTAACTATTATAATGAATATATGTGTCCCATCTTACGTTTCAGTTTGTATTTTTTTGGATTACAATGATTCGTCTACAATAGTTCATACTTTGTTATCAAGATGGATTATCTTTGTGGACTATTTTTCTGTAATCATGAAGAATTAATGTCGTGGAGTATTTCATTGTAACCATTTATTTCATGATGCAATTTTTTAGTTGCATGTGTAATTAGTAGCCCAATTGAAATGAAGTCAGCCTCGCTGAAGAATCGAGATTTCATTTAATGTTACAACTTCGTTTCTTCCAATTGAATTCAGTATCCCCATGAGACACATTTAATTTTGTTTTCATCTAACAGGAAGTAAAATTAATATTCCCTCCCACCCATCCAAGTTGTATACATTTTTATTGGTAGGATTGCGAAAGTTTGCTTTGAATTTACCTGCAAAACTTTCCCACAATTCTTAGTGTAATGAGGTTGTGAACTTTGTGAGCATAATATTAATATTAGATTTTTTTATGTATGGTGAAAATATTTTGTGAGAGGTGAAGAGAATATTATGTTCTAGTCTAGTGTGCAGATTATGAGTCTAAAACTGTTCCAGAGAAAAATTTCAAATGTTATGCCATTTCATTATCCTCTATTGTCTTACTTGCATATAGTACCCTATATAATCACATTATCAGCCTTGGCTTTATTTTTCCTCAGTGGGATTATAATATTTAACAGGCAATACATTCCAAAAGCAATTAATTCAAGTTCAAAAAGTTGCAAACTAAAATGCTTTTGATGCCAATGTATAGTTGTTTTAATTTGTTTACACATTAAAATTTAAAGATAAGGAATAATGTTGGTCAGATTGATAGATTGACTTGTAATTTGACTTAAAATTTAATGGGAATATATATTTTTTTAGTTGGGTAAGATTGTAAATTCTTTAAATGTTTACTTATGTTATTTATGTTGTTTAAATATGTTTTTAAATGTATAAATCGACCTAGATCCATGTTAATCTCAGAACTATCAAGCGCAAAGAGGGATCAAACCACTTTTTTTAGTGCAAAACTTGAGGAAAGGTTTATACCTTGAGATATTTGATCCCTCTCGGCGCTTGATAGATCTAGGGTTAAGATAGATCTAGGCTAGTTTTAGTCGTGTGCGGTCATACAAAATTTGTTGAACATCTAATAATTTTTATCATTTTAAATATGCTAAATATGTTTAAGATTAATTTGGTCAAATACAATTTTAAATTTTCTTAGTTACCTCATTTTGTTCAGATGAGAGAGACTATTAGTAAATTGAATGATGAAATAAATTTTTTGAGTGCAAAGTGACATTGTAACAATGTTGAGTGATATAAAATGTGAATAATAAGAATATAGTCAATTACAAACAATCTTTATTGCGATCAATCTATAACTATTTTCTTATATTGTTCTTATTATCACACCTATTACTTATTTTCTATTACTTCATTTGAATGCAAAGTGATTAGCAATGTTGAATGATGGAAAATGGGAATAATAAGAATGTAGCCAATTACAAATAGTTTATAGTTTCGGGAAGCAAACATTTCAGGTAAGTGGCCATTTTATTTAGGATGAAAATTTAGATATTGTATTTATGGTTGAATTACTGTAACATAGAAGTGAATGCACATCATGAATAAGTTTTATGTGCTTACATTGAGAGAGAGTGCGTATGTTTTATGGGTGAGGAGAGACAAGGGGAGAGAGAGATATAGATGGGGGGGGGAGAGAGGGAAGAAGAGAGAGGCGAAGATAGGGAGGGAAGAAGGAATAGATATATGGAGAGAGAATTGTTAGAGAGAGAGAGAAGGGGAAGAGAGAGAGGAAGGGAGGGGAAAAGAGAGGGAGAGGGAGAGATATAGATAGATATGGAGAGAGAGTGTGTATGTTTGAGGGGTGATATATAGAGATAAAGAAGGACATACAATAGGAGATAGAGATATAGGTGGAGGGGGGGAATATGTGCTTACACTGAAATAAATGCACACTATTAATCTGATTACATTGAAATTAATGTACATCATACATCTAGTTTCATCAAATCAGAAATAAACATCTACATTGAAATCAATGCATATAATGAAAACAATCAAATAGGATTAGAAATTAACATCTACACTGAAATCAATGCATCTAGTGCAAACAATAAAATATGACTAGAATTCAATATCTATACCGAAACCAATGCATCCAGAAAGGATCTAGTGCAAGCAATCAAATAGGAGTAGAAATAAACATCTACGCTGAAATCAATGCATCTAGTGTAAGGTATTAAATAGGATTAGAAGTCGACATATATACTAAAATCAATGCATCTAGTGCAAGTAATCAAAGAGAATTAGAAATCAATATCTACACTGAAACCAATGCATCCAGTGCAAGCAATCAAATAGGAGTAGAAATCAACACCTACACTAAAATCAATGCATCTAGTGTAAGGTATTAAATAGGATTAGAAATCGGAACCTACATCAAAACCAATGCATCTAGTGCAAACGATCAAATAGGATTAGAAATAAACAATTATATTGAAATCAATACATCTATTTTAGTGAAAAAACAAAATATTCATGACTTTCTATATCTAACTTCTATGTCTATATTTGTCTCTCTGTGTCTCTTTCTTCTTCCCTCTCTCTCCACCTTCCATTTTTATCTCCCTCCCTCTCTCCTTATCTCTTTCCCGCTCCCTCTCTCCCTCATCTCTCTCTCTGCCTCTCCCTCCCTTTCTCTATCTTTCTCTTCTTCCCTCTCTCCCCCTGCCATTTATATCTATACCTGCCTCCATCTCTACTTATTTGTCTCTCTATCTCAGCCCCCTAAACACATGTTAAGCTCTCTCTCTCTCTCTCTCCCCATATCTATCTCTCTTCCTCCCTTCCTCTCTTTGTCTCTCTCATCTTTCCTCTTGCCCCCTCCATCTATATCTCAATCTCCCTCTACCTCTCCTTATTATCTCTCTATATCATCCCGCAAACATACACCCTCTCTCTCCATATCTATCTATCTCTCTCTCTTCCTCTCCATCTATATCTCTATCTCCCATTTTCTCTCTACATTAACCCCCAAACATACACACACTCTCTCTCCCCTCACCTGCACCCCACTCTCTCTCTCTCTCTCTCTCTCTCTCCCCATATCTATCTCTCTTCCTCCCTTCCTCTCTTTGTCTCTCTCATCTTTCCTCTTGCCCCCTCCATCTATATCTCTATATCCCCTTGTATCTCCTTCTCACCCCCAAAACGTACACACTCTCTCTCTATATATATCTATCTCTCTCTCCCTCCCTATTCCTCTCCATCTCTCTCTTCCCCTTCTCTCTCTCTCCCTCTCTCTCTCTCTCTCTTCCCCTTATCTCTCTCTTTCTCTTCCCCTTATCTCCCTCTCTATCTCCCCTCTCTCTTCCCTCTTGCTCTCCTCTCTCCCTCACTGTCTCTCCATCTCTCCCTTTTCATTCCCTCTCCCTCTCCACCTTTCTCTTTATATTTCTTTCTTCCCCTTCCAACTCCATCTCTCTCTCCCCCCCCTCTCACCACTCGCTCAAGTTCTCTCTCTCTTCCTTCCTATCTCTCCCTTTC
>APFE031010502.1:0-12632 GCA_000404065.3 Pinus taeda
CTTGTCCACAGAAGTTCTGTTGGACTCGATCAGCGAATTGGAGAAGTATTTTGAGTGTGAAGAGGTCAGTGAGGACCAGAGAGTTAAGTTCGGTGCAACAAAACTGAAAGGACATGCAGCCCTGTGGTGGGACATTGTCCAAGCAGAAAGAAGAAGGATGAACAATTTGCCAATAAAGAAATGGCCAAGGATGGTGGCCAAGCTGAAAGGTAGATTTATGCCCAAGGATTACTAGATTGCAGTGCACCGCCAAGTGCAGATTTTGACGCAAAAAGGGATGACATTTAGAGAGTATACGGAAGAATTCTACCGGGTAAATTTAAGAGCTGGTTACATAGAGGACACCCTGGAGAAAACAACAAGGTATGTAAATGGTTTGAGATTGGAAATATTGGATGAAATCAGCGTTCTTTCCCCGAAAAATACAGAAGAAGCCTAAGAGAGTGCTGTGAAGGTAGAGGAGAAGATCACCAGAAAACAGAGTGCTGGGAGAGGATGGGGAAGTGGCAGAGGACGAGGACAGTCCTATCGCAGAGGACGAACTTCCAGTAATAGTGAAGATGGCAGCAGATCCAAGGCTTCAGGAACAGCGGAGAAAGGAGACAACGCTAGAGGTCGCACGCCATATCGGCGAGGATGAGGGAATGGCCGAGGTAGGGAAGCTAACTATCAGAGCTACATGTGCCACAAATGGGGGCACAGATCTTTTGAATGCCCTGAAGCGAAACAAGCTCGCCAGAGAGGAACGTTTGTCGCACAGCCTGAGGAAGCAGAGTCACCACCCCAAGAAGCAGAAAATGTACGAGAAACATGGGAAGCTTTAGTTTTGAAAAAAGTGTTGTTGAAACCAGCCAAAGAAACAACTGAAAAAACTCAAAGGAAAGCATTATTCCGGACAGTTTGCAAGTCGCACGGGAAATGTTGTAAGTTGATCATCGACAGTGGAAGTACAAATAACTTGGTAGCCACCGAGATGGTAGAGAAGCTGAGTTTGAAGCAACTGAAGCACCGCACCACTTACAAGGTGTCGTGGCTGCAGAAAGGCCATCAACTGTTGGTTGAAGAACAGTGTGAAGTTGAGTTCCAAATTGGCAGGTACGAAGACAATTATTTGTGATATTATGCCAATGGACGTGTGCCACATACTGCTAGGAAGGCGACGACAGTATGACCGGAAGGTAGTGCATGATGGGAAGACAAACCGCTACAAGTTTGTCAAAGATGGGATCAAGCACATGCTTGTTCCCATCAAGGAGGAGGAGATAGCAGAAACAAGCAGGACGAAAACTTTACAAATGGGTGGAAAACAGTTTTTGAAACGGATTGAAGAAAGTGAAGTGAACTATGCTATTGTGAGGAGAGCAAAGACAGTGTTGTTGCACACAAAAATGTCTGATTTGCGTGCAGAAATTCAGAAAATGCTGCAGGAGTTCAGTGATATTGTAGTCGATGATTTGCGAGACAAGTTGCCTCCCAAGAGAAGCATCAGTCATCATATCGACTTTATACGTGGAGCAAGTTTACCAAATAAGGCAGCATATCGAATGAGCCCCAAAGGTAATGAGGAGATCAAAAAACAGGTGTCGAAGTTGCTAGATAAAGGGTTGATAAGGGAGAGTTTGAGACCTTGTGCAATACTAACAGTTCTCGCTCCCAAAAAAGGAGGAGAATGGCGAATGTGCACGGATTCGAGGGCCATCAATAAGATCACCATCACGTACAGATTTCCATTGCCACGGATGGATGATATGATGGACTGTCTGAGTGGAGCAGCGTACTTGTCGAAGATTGATTTAAAGAGTGGCTATCATCAGATTCGGATCAGGGAAGGAGATGAGTGGAAGACAGCCTTCAAGGCCAATGAAGGGTTGTACGAGTGGCTAGTCATGCTGTTCAGCTTGAGTAACGCCCCTAGCACTTTTATGCGACTCATGAACGAAACGAAGAAAGAGTTCATCAGAAAGTTTGTAATAGTGTATCTTGATGACATGTTAATTTTCAGCAAGACTAAGGAGGAACACTTTCGACATGCTCGGAGTGTGCTGGAGAAATTCTAGGAGAATAAGTTGTTGATAAATCTTAAGAAATGTACTTTCCTACAAAGAGCACTGGTTTATCTGGGCTTTGTAATTGCAGAAAACGAGTTGAAGATGGACCTAGAGAAGATTGCAGCGATCATTAACTGACCATCCCCGAAAATCCTGTTTGAGGTACGTAGTTTTCGTGGGCTGGCAAGTTCTTATCGCAAATCTATAAGAAATTTCAGTGAAATCTGCGCGCCTATGTTGGACACTACAAAAAAGGCAAGTCAGAGTTTTTGTTGGACCAAGGCAGCAGAGAAAAGATTTCAGCTCCTCAAGAAGAAAATTACAGAAGACTAATTTTTAGATTTCCAGATTTTAATAAGCTTTATCAGGTTCGCTGTGATGCAAGCGGTCAGCCATTGGAGCTATACTCAGCCAAGAAGACAAACCTGTTGTGTTTTTCAGCGAGAGGTTGAACAAGAGCAGGCATAAGTGTTCATCATACGACAAGGAATTCTATGCCGTCGTCCAAGAACTGAAGCATTGGAGACACTATGTGTTGGGGAGTGAGTTTGTTTTATTTTCTGATAATTCTACACTGCAACATGTTATCCAACAACATAAACTGAACCACAAGCATGCCAAGTGGGCCGAATATTTGCAGAGTTTCCCCTTTGTGTTGAAACACATCAGCGGATAGGCCAACAAGGTGGCAGATGCGTTGAGCAGAAGAGCCTTGCTATTACAGGAAAGTACGATGCAAGTGCTGGGCTTTGAGCATTTGAAAGACTTGTATGAGACTGACGCGGATTTCAAAGAGGCTTATGAAGCCTGTCAGAATCCCTTGCTGAGGAACAATAGTCCATGGTTGGACTACAATTTACAGGAAAAGATATTGTTTAAAGGGGGACAATTATGTGCTCCTGATTGTTCGATGAGAGAAAATATTATTCGAGAGAAGGAGAGTGGAGGTCTAGCCGCACATTTCGGCATAGACAAAACTTTAGATCAGCTCGGACACTTTTATTACTGGCCAAGAATGCGAAGGGATATGCAGCGATATGTGAGTAGGTGCAAAGTCCGCCAATTGGTGAAAGGACCGAGTTAAAACATAGGACTTTACACACCACTTCCTGTTCCAAGCAGACCATGGGACTCAGTCAACATTGACTTTGTCTTGGGACTGCCAAGAACGCAACGAGGTTACGACTCGGTAATGGCGGTGGTAGACAAGTTTTCGAAAATGGCGCATTCCATCCCTTGTATAAAAACAAGTGATGCCACTCACGTAGCTCACCTGTTTTTCACTCAGATTGTCAGATTGCACGTCTTACCCAGATCTATTATTTCCGACAGGGACGTGAAATTCACAGGACACTTTTGCCGCACCCTGAGGAAGAGGTTGGATACAAAATTGAATTTCAACTCTGCATATCACCGACAGACTGACGGGCAAATGGAAGCAGTGAACAGGATTTTGGGGAACCTCCTACGGAGCCTGACTCGAGAAAATTCACAGTTATGGGATTGTGCACTTGTTCAAGCATAGTTTGCTTATAATGATTCACCGAACTGCAACACGTGGCAAAATCCATTTCAGATCCTGCATGGCACGCATCCTCGCGTAGTACATGAGTTGCGGGATCTGGGAAAATTGGAAAAGAGAAGCGTTGATGGGGAAGATTTGGCCAAAGCAATGAATGATCTACACGATCAAGTGAAATCAAAGTTGCAGGACAGCAGTCAGAAATACAAACAACACGCAAATTTAAACTGACAAGAAGTGCAGTTTAATGTAGGGGATGAAGTCCTTGCACACTTACGAAGAGAACGGTTTCCCAAGGGCGCATATAATAAGCTGAAATTTAAGTAGATTGGTCCCTGTAAAATTCTGCGTAAATTCTCAGCCAACGCTTATGAAATACAGCTCCCACAGGATATAGGCATATCACCTATTTTCAACGTGGCAGACCTGTTCCCATATACTGCCAACCCTGAAGATGACAGTGTGGTACGGCCACAACGAGACACCCATGTTGAAGGGGGTTCTCGGATGAGGCAGATGCCTTCAGCTCAACCCCATGAGATTGAGAAGGTTCTCGACACCCAGGTGACCAAGCGAACTCACAGGAAAGAGTATCTACGGCACCTTGTCAAGTGGCAGAACCGTCTTATCGAGGACAGTTCGTGGCTCGATGTGGCACAGATACAGGAAGCAGGTTATTTTGTGGAGAATCTCATGGAACGGAGCCATGACTTTTTATTATCTCGGGAGCGTCATGCAGGAGAATCTCGGTGAATGGGATCATCATGATAGAGGGTCATTTGGACTCTGAGAGGACTGAGGAGGAAATTTCAAGTGAACACTTTAATTTCATTTCTTTTATTATTTTAAATTCTTAGAGAAGAAGTATTTAGGAAGATAAAAGTTGAACTTAATGAACTGTTGTAGTTAATTGTTTTTATTTGTCATGTTATCCTTTGAAAATCATAGCGTAGGAAAAATAAACAGTTTTAGAACTGAAAACAAACCATCAAATGTAACTAACAGTGGTTAAGAGAAACTATTTTCTAAAACCATTCAAAAGGAGATAGAATGCATTGTAACGTGTTCGACTTTTGGAAAGCGAAAAATAATAGATATCTCTGAGCACACAAAAGTTATATTTGACATCCCACAGCTGTCCATCTACAGTCTTTTATGTTGAGTTGCTTAACTCAGTAAAAGCAAGTTCTTTTCTTTCTATTCTACAGAAAATACGTGTTTTTTCTATTTGCATTAACACAACAGGACGACAGATAGCATGACTTTGTAAGTGTAAGAATTGGAGAAACTACAGAGACGTGGACGGTTAGTCCCAGACCATCTAAAGCAAACGAGTGAAAGAAATCTTTGGATAACGCACAAGTTCGAGACAACAAGAATAGAAACCAACAACATAGGTATTTCCTCAGAACGGAACCCTTTCATTTATTCACAAAAAGTAATCATATAATCTCTCTCAAATATAGATTACACTCCATACTCAAATTAACGTCGTTCAAGTCCAATAAGTGCATAATAGAGAACGGTTGAAAGACCCTAACTTGTAAACCCTATGGCCACAACCCAAAAACTGTAATAATGCAAGCGTGAGGACTACAATTACATTATGCCGGATAGACACAAGATTGTGTGCCTAAAACTAGCCAAGCCATGTTTTAAGCCAGCGATGACAAGAGCAAGCAAATAAACCAAGTTAATGAGGAGCGACCCTACCCGGGTTTTGCCAGCACGCGACAGAGTAGAAGCCAGGGTCTCCAGAACGAACCCACCAACAATAATCCACCAAAACAGAGTGTAAGCATTGCGTGGAAGGAAGGAACAAATCGAGGAAACAAAATACGAGAAGCTTAGGGTTCGGGACTTACCAGTGAAGAGACAGAACACCGAGGTTGCGGTCACCCAAGGGTCCCTCTGCTCACAAAGGAGCAATTGAGTCAGTCAAGAGCGTAACAAGTGGAAAACGATGATGGCATAGAACAGTAACTTACTTTCATTTCTGTGGAAGAAGCCGAAGTTGTAGAGCCCCGAGACCACAACTTGCCAACGCAACAGAGCAACATGACTAGTGAAATTCGAGAGCGATTGAATTAAATAAACTGAGACGAGGAACACTCACTACGGTCAAGCGAAACGAGTAGCAGAGATTATATACAAAAAGCTGAAAAACCCTCCAAAACAAGCGTATTTTCCATAGCGTAACAGGGCATATCAAGTGCCGAGGCACAAGAACGAGATGGGAAAAAACGATAGCACAGAATAACGTTACTTACCAACCGGTGGAGTTGAGCATATAACCAGGTCAAGGCCAAGCAAAAACAACAGTAGGAGCATATTCCCACAGTGAAATCGCACCAAAAGAACAGAGAGTAAAACCCTTGAACCACCAAGAGAACAATGCACAAATGACGAGGAGAATAGGGTTTGTGGGTCATTAACCAAGGCGGGAGTGTGATTACTGAGGAATGGAAACATGTCCTACATCCAACAGTGTTGGTACGAGTAATAAAGACTCGGAGTAAAAATATGTGTGCTAATCATTGTAATCAACCTTTGATTAACTTAATCACACAGTTAATCACCGGCAAAATCATTCATATTATTTTATATCCATTTATTAAAGTTTGTCGAGTGTAAAGAGGGGGCTGGACCCATCACTAGAAAGCACCAAAGATTGAGGAAAGAGGCACTAGCAAATAAAATTAACTAGAGACATCCTTAGAGAGGATGATGCATACCTCTCACTGTGGCCACGTCATTTTGTTTAGTGATGAGGTTCAATAGAGTATCATCGATGTGTCTGCAAGGTTCATAGTTTATCTTTGTTGTGCTTATTGGCCTTATTAGTTTTAACACACATTGAATATTTAAACTTTGATATAACAGAAAAATTATTTTTGTTCAAATTTGTGACCGTGAGAAATGATAGGAGGAGTGTGGAGATCTAAGATAACCACTCAAGAGAGATTTATCGACAAAGAGACATAGTGTGCGCACGATTCGAGAGAAGGAAGAAAATGTTTGTGTCATATGAATCATAATCTCTTGTTGATATTTTGTAGCCGTGCACAGGAGTATTAGGAATGTAAACATGATTCCCAAGCATGTGTGGCCAGGTGTGCTATAAATGAAAGAAAATATAGTGAGTCCTTTAGTATCCTCCCATTATTCCTTGAATGAATATTCTTTGAGGAATGTTGTGACACAAGTCTTTGTAGGTAGGTGAAAAAAATGCAAGATTGATGGACATGTGCTATATCTCGACTATTGAAAAGATGAAAAGTTTGTTGAAATTTCTCCAATGCATTGAGTGACTGTTAGAATCCCCTCCCAAACAAAAACTCAAGAACATAAAATAGAGATTACACATTTGTACAAAATCCTTTGAAAATACTCTTCTAGTCATGGTGCTTGTTAGTTCCACCGAGGAGAGAGAATGTGTGTCAATGATAAAATCGGTATTGGTGTGGATGCTATTGGAGTCAATGGAGACAAGTATTATGTTTGAAAGAAACAAAAATTGATGTTTCACAACAACCTAGCAATCCGTGAGCAATGTAGGAATTAATAACATGTTTCTTTTTTCCAATGTGATTAGGAAATGCCATGGCCTCAAGTCAAAGGCCACCATGCTATCCTTCTTTCCATGGAAAAGTATGTGGAAGATGGAAGAAGTGAGCGGAATAGTATTGTAGTGCGATTGATGGATGATTAGAAGGAAAAGAAAGGCATTTATAACTAGAAAGAGCCGCAGGTATTGTATGTATGCCTTTTCTAATATTTTGTCTTCTAAGTTTGTACAAAAATAATCTAGATGTTGTAAATGTTGGGAGATGGCTATATGTGCTATTGCATTTGCATGTGAGACAAATGAGGTGGCCTCTTCAAAAATAAGGTGATGAAAGGTAGGGAGAAAAGGCACAAGGTTATGTATGAAGGTGCCTCTTAAAACATGGTTAGATTATTGGCTCAATTGGAGCTTGTTAGCGTTTTCAATAGTGATATTGATAAAGAACAAGTTAGTTTGTTCATAATATTTTTTGGCATTTGTAAAAGAAACGTATTGAGGGCAATGAACTAATGTGCAAGTGAAAAGTTATTTGGAAATGACTAGTGGGAGATAAACTTGATGATGCAGACAAATATTCCTAGTATATGCAGGTCTCTAGAAAAAAAAAAATGGAGTGCACCAATATAATATTAAGATGTTCTATAAACCAACCATTTTATATGGTACATTATATTTTTTAACTTGCTAATATCCTTAAAAATAAATAAAAGAACCTTTTTAAATTTATCATATTGATGAACAAATAATAATAATAATTAAAAATAAAAATAAAACATTAATATGAAAACCCAATTTTTGAAGAAAAATGATCAAATTAATTAATTTATATATATATGGGTGGAGAGAGTTGTTGATAAATTTGCATTTCAAATTCAACGGCCACATCTCAAAATATTTGATAAGAATGATGAACCGCTGGTACCAACTTGTCGGATCCCAAAATCTTTAAAAATATAAAATGAAAACCCTAAAACATAAATATCCCATCCCATCCCATCGGATATAGGTATAATTAGTATAATCCGGCGGCATTTGTGAGGTTGTGCAGGTAAAGCGAGGCGAGGCTGGGCAACCTGTCCTTATGGCAGGAAATAAATGCACAGAGGAGCGCGGGATTTGAGAGGAGAGGGGCATTTGAGTTGTCTACCTTCGCTTCCGTGATTATGCCTTCACATTTTTGGTACTGTTCTTGGATTATGCTTTTAGGGTGGAGCTTCACAATCTGCGGACCCATACTACTACATGGAATTTAGTTTGTAAGTTGGCTGAGGAGGAGATCAGATATGGTTAGGATGTTAGGATTTTTAGGTTGCAGAAAAAATCAGAGCTAAATTTGTTAATTGATTTCATCTGTTTTTCGTTTTTTTGTTTTTTTTTCAAGCATGGCCATGCTTAATTGAATAATTGTTTCTGTGTATATCTTTTTCCATGAGTTTTTGGTTTTTCTTTTATTTTTGAATTTTTTTATTGGATTGGTTCTGGTTTTCTTTTTTCAGTCTCTGGAGAGGGAGAGAAGATTGGCCGTAGTTGGTTGGGGTTTGGAGGTAGGGAAGGTTGGTTATAGTTGGTTGGGGTTAGGAGGGAGGATGATGCTAAAATGAAGAGAAGAGTACATGGGATCCTACAGGTATGCATCTTCTTATTTTTTATTTATATTTTGGGATGGCTTTGTAATGGACGTTCTGAATTAATTGAATTGTGTGTGAGCTTGGAACATTATATTATGCATATTTGTTTTCCTAATACTCCCTGTTTTGACTTTGTGTTTGGGCATGGAGAGTACAGAGGCAGAATTACAGATTCAACCAATAATTGTAGAATGTATGCTATGGGTTTTTCTATTGCAGGTGAGAATTTAAATTATGGCTTTCTTAATTAACAATTTATTGATAAATAAAAGAGACTAAGGTTTAAATACATTATAATTTCCCTGTATTCCAACTTAGACTCAATTTAATGAATTCATGATCTCTCATGCCTTGGATTTCCAAGACTGTGTTTAAGAGTTGGGTATAATTGTAATCCAAGACTGTGTCTAAGAGTTGGGAATACTGGTCGAGGCTTTTTTTTCATTCCATGTTCTTGGATAGTTACAGGCTTATTTTCTTTTATAATGTTCATTAATGAATTTATGATCTATGATGCCTTGGATTTCCAAGACTGTGTCTAAGAGTTGGGTATAATTGTAATCCAAGACTGTTGTGTCTAAGAGTTGGGAATAATCGTCGAGGCTTTTTTTCATTCCACGTTCTTGGATAGTTACAGGCTTATTTTCTTTTATAATGTTCATTTTTAATAGAGTAGGGTTATCTTTTTGAGTATGCGTTTGTTTTGTTTTTGCTTTTAGCGGGAACCCATAAAATTTAGATCTATGAAAACCTGGGGTTTATCGTGTAAAATTTCTATCTATGAAAACCTTTTTAAAAAAAGTGGGGTTTATAAAATTTAGATCCATGAAAACCTTTTTAAAACAATTGGGGTTTATCAAGATTCATTCGTTCTCCCACACTGTTATGCTTCTATTTCAAAGATATATTCTCACACAACCCCAGTTGGCATAGCTATGGAAACAAATACTTGCGTGAGGGTCAGCGCCGGCAATGAGCCCAGCACGGGTAGGTAGATATAGAGGCCTACAGCAAAAAACGAACCAGTTTGTTATAATAGCTTGTGGTAATAAGGGCCGTTAGTTTGCCTAATTAGACTTACGTGGTCACCCCTATAGTTTTCAGAACACATTCCTCACAGGGCCCTAAATAAAGAGCTCATTCCTCACGTGGTCAAAAAAAAAATGCAGGTGAGGTGTGTGGTAAATGTTAAGTGTCGTTACTTAATTTGGCATGGCGTCTTCGTGTTGAACTGCAGCCCTGTTCCGGATTTTGCTTTGTTCTTGCCTGTACTACCCACTAAGGTAATAGGCTGTGCAATAACCTCTTCTGCCTCTTGCCCAGGGTTGCTCAAGGTCTTCTCAGAGGGACAACGAGCTTCCCTTCTGGGTTGGCAATAGGTCTTTTGATTTGTGCTAATGAGTAGTTGAGGGTAGGCAAGTTTATTTTGTCAAAGTTGAAGCGAATTATTTCCTCCTTGTCTAAAATCAAGCTCTTAGAAATGACACGATGGTGTCGTGCAGGTTTAGCATTTCTTATTCCCTCTTGATCAATCTCCTACGAACATTTTTGTGGCTGTAACCCATATAAGTATGTTTTTTTAATATAAGTTTGTTTTTTTTAAGACAAGTGTGTTTTTTATTTATGAACATTTTTGCCGCAGTAGCCTATGTTTTTTTATTTCAGCCAGCTTCAGAGATTACAGCCCAACCGATAGAATTGAAATGGCAGTGACATCTAAGGATGCCCATGTCAAGTGAATTAAATTGAAATCATACCAGCATTCTGTATCAAAATTCTTTGGAAAGCTAATAGAGTAGATGCCAATTGCAAAACATATGCCAACAAATGTTTTTGCTATGTTGTGACTTTGAAGTATGAGGTGTAGATGTGAGCCAGAAAGGATGTCTCCTGTTACTATTATTAGGGGGCTTGGCTTTAGGATGCTGATATTGTGTGAGAAAAGAGAGGATATTTAGTTGTTTAAGGATTTCTATTAGCTTGTTTTTACTTTCACTGCTCTCCGTAATATCATGTATAAGTATATATATATTATAGTTTATTACTTTTGATTTAATGTGAAATGCCGTCCGAAAATTATAAAAGGCAGATTTCTATTGTGTATCACAATAATTTATTTTGAATTGGATTTGAAAGGATATTTAATTAATTGTATTTTGTATTTATTCTATAAAGATAAAATTGCTATTAAACATTTAAATTTCTTGTGATATGAAACAGATGGAATGAGGAGGAGAGCACATATGGAATAAGGTTTTACAAAAGAATAACATCTTTTTGGGGATTTGCAAGGAAGTTAAGAAGGAATTCTTCACAAGAATGTAATTCAATTCACGATTTGGATCAATAGCATAACAGTTAGATTTGAAAGAATATTTAAGTAATTGCTTTTGTTTTTATTAATGGACAATAAAATTGCTACTAAATATTTTATTCTCTTGTGATATGAAATAGATATATGGAAAATGTTGTTTACAAGAGTGAGGCATTGCCCGAGACAAGGTGCAGAGGGGAGGTTGATGGAAGGTCCAAATCATATAGGAGTAGCAAGTAGAGGTTAAGACAGTTATATTATATTAATGTAAATAGGGAAAAGGAAAAAAACTATAATAGATATATAATAAAGCATTTTAGTTTAGAGAGGGGTTTGGCCCTTCTGGAAACCTTCATGGATAGCCATGGCCAAAGCTATCATGGAGTAGTATATGTTTTTATAGTGTTTCTCAAGTTTTGGGATTTAGTTTTTATGTTTTTTATTATTTTTCTATGCTTTGGGTTTTTTAAATTCTAATCTTAAATTTATTTCTGCCATCATTTTATAATAACAATTTTTTAAATTATTTATTTTGAACTCTAAAGATTAATAATATTTTATTATTTTTAATGAAGTTTTTTTTTTCATAATAATTTTATGATCAAATTGCTAACAAAATATTACCTTAAATTTTTTCATATAAAAACTTTTGATATCTTTAACTTCAACCTCACATTTCAAAATTTAATTTCTGCATTTTAAAACTTGGATGTGTATAATTACAATTACCCATCTCAAAATGTATATCTGATGACAAGCATTTAAATAATAACACTTGAAAGATTACATTAAAAAAATTCCATGTTTGATAAATCTACAATTGCATGTTTAATAGAAACTAATTTTCAAAGTTCTAAAATCTATACAAGCACATTTTTACATGCCAACCACATTCATGAAAATCACATCCAAAAATTTCAATGTTTGATGAATTGGACACTTGTACAATTTAATTTTCAATTCCACCACTTGAAATTTGATGCTTATACACAAAGTTACAAACTCTAATGACATTCATGAAACTACATTTGTGAACTTTCTACAATAGGCTATATATTTAATAAAGGAGAACATTGTAAATAGAAGCTTAAATCTATATATTTGTGTTGTGTTGTGTAGTGTTAATGGTAATGTCAAATGTTATGTTGTTGTTGTTTTTGCTGTGTGTATAAGGCTATCCACATAACACTCTCTATTTAAGTTTATTTAACCATTGAAAAAATGATGTTTGAAAAACACATACTTTTATTGCATTCATATGATATTTAATTTCTACTTTTGTTTTATCAAAATAATTTAAATACTTCTGATGTTCTACACAACTAAGCTGGAAAAAAGTTGTGTTTCATTAATTGTATGGTAAACAATAATTTTTTCAAAAAGCATGTGATTTTTGTATGGAACTTTCAAATATAATGATTATATTGTTATAGAATTTTTATTTTAACATATTATAATGATGAGTTTTAGATGGGTAATTTGTATTTGAAATTAATTTACATCCATTTTCACTACATTGTATGATATCCAAGTATATAATTGTAAATTGAAC
>APFE031010507.1:0-28391 GCA_000404065.3 Pinus taeda
TTCATTCTTTATTAATAAATGGCCTGTAGTAGCCACGTTGGCGCAGGCCGTGGACTGTTTCCCTCTCTGAGGGTTTTAACCACGTCAAAATACTGGTGTATTGATCTGTGATCTGTTTGTGAGCGGTGTCCTTTTGGTGTTCTGTCTGAGGAACTTACCCTGTAGATTTCTACAAGCCCAGGGTCTTGCGCTTCAAATGACCCGATCAAAGTACAAATCCTAACATGTGAATGAATCTGTTGAAGTCGAACACGCTAGAAAATCGCTTGATTACTAGCGAATGATGTGAACCGTTAACAAGCGTGAGAGAAACCACCAATAATGACAATGGTCTCAAGGTACCAGCAGCATAATTCACGGAATGTGAATAAAGGAACTAAAGTTGAACATCCGTGAAATCACCCGATTGAAAGTCAATGATGTGAGCTTGTTGTCAAGTGCAAAGAACTTGTCATTAGGGCATGCAAGCTCTAAGGTACTAGAAGGGAGTCTCTCGATCAACTTCCTAGATAATGAGCTGAAGTCGATAGGAAGAGACCGCATCGAAGGAGGGCCATGATGTATCCCACATCATCGACACGAGACAAAGGGATGCACATGATTTCAGATGATATAGAGAATCAGGAGTAAGTGTAACTGCAAAAGAACTAACTGTTGAACATATCGGTGATACGAATCTAGAGTTTGCCAGCTTTTGGATCCATAGGATCGGTGGTCATGATGATGTAGCAGAGATAAAATGGAAGGCAAAAATGAAAGGCCCAACCTAGGAAGGTCAATGATGAAAAGGAAGATATCCCAACCCGACACGAAGCAGAAAGTGTCATGTTCAAGAGTGAGATGTCGACACGACTGATAGAATTTCCAATTTTCCCCCACCATTTCTGGCAAGTACCCCAATTAATCTTTATCGCAAGCTTGAAGGGGATAACATATGCTTGCACTGTAAGTTCATCCTTCGGACAAATTCGACCTAGTAAGTTTAATGAGCCCTAGGAAGTAGAAGCTCACATTTATCATGGTGACGAATCCAATGTCGCTTAATGTTTTAACGAGTCTAACAAAGGTGTAACTCGGTATATTTTTCATGTTTAGAGAGTTTGAAAAAGACACGAAAAAGAAAACTCCACATGGTCCATTTTCGTAAATTTGTGTCTCTCGAACCCGAAAAGGTAAAAAATGATACTTGAGAGAACTGCTTGACCATTTCAGTCAAGGAGTACCTTTTCGTAAATAGTCCATCCCAGCCCGAAAAAGCAGTAAACATACACTGGGTGAATGATGTTTCACAACCTTTAACGAGTTCAAAACGACAAGAGCTTGGCAATCTTTTCATGTTTAAAGAGTCGAAAAAGAGCTTGAAAGCGGACCTCCATTTTTATTCTCTTTTACGAGTTAAAAAGGGAAAAATAATCGACGGTCTTTTTATTTGAGTTTTATGAGTCGAAAAAAGATCTGAAAAATGACTCCAGTACTATCATCAATAATCCGTCCCCTGTCGCTGCACAAAAAGGTAAATTTATTATCCATTTTCTTAGGCAAAAATAGGTCAAAAATACTTAAAAACCCTAATATTTCATGAAAAGATGAATAAAAGGAGGAAAAAGTAATTATTTTTTACCATATACCATTTTACTTTTGTGTGAAGAGCTTTTTACCTACTTGTGCCCTACTTTTTCTGGAGAAGATTGTGGGAGATCCGGGAGGTCATTTGCCAAGCCATCAGTTGCAGGTAAGAGCCAAGACCTTAAGCTCCATTTTCATACTTATTTCACATGTTTTTAACCATTTTTTGGATTTCATGAGGAGGTTTTGTAAAAAAAAAAAAATCGCCCTCAGTCGCGCTGATTTCCGGGCACCAAATCACGTCGATCGAGGGTTGCTGAAACTGTCAACTACGTCATCAGCGCTATTGTTTTTAAAACAGTCGCGCTGATGCCGTGAACAATTTTTTTCATGTTTTTTTTCAATTTGTCTGTTTGAATCCAAATTTCTCTGGCCAAAGATGTTTATTGACTTGATTATATGGTTTTTGCAGGGAAAAAATCGTGAAAAATGGTGGATTGGAAAGAATGCGAGCATGAGGATATTGACACTCAAGCAATGGCTGACCCAAATTGCTTGGATGCTTTGAGGAACTGTGGACTCCTCAAATTCTTCCTTACACCAGGTCTACAGGCTCAACTTGAATTTATATGGTATCTGATCAGTCTCTGGGACGTGAATCAAGAAAATTTCATGATCAGTGACCAAGAGCTAGAGTTGGAAACTGTAGACATTTATTTCATGGGAGCCAGTCAATCTATATGGGTGAAGGCCGATTGGGGCAAGTGTGACTATGCTACTTGCAGAACATTACCCAGAAGCACTCAAATCAAAAGTGGCAAGATCGAGGTCATGACTATTTGGGATATTGTGCTGAGTGTTGATGTTGACCATCAACAAAGTGGTTGGGGCCCAAGCATAGCATGCGAACAACAAGTCGAAGTTTCAGTATGCTATCGACTACACAGTGCCCACTATCTTTAACTGGGTAGAAGCCATTAAAGTCAACATGAAGCGCCAACTATCAAAAGCTAAGGCGGGAAACCTAAAGCAGTTTTGCTATGGGTATGTGCTAGTGACCTTCTTCCTGGAACGGGTTCCACTGTTTCACTACTAGCTCGCTGAGGTGGAACCGCCATTGCCACAAGACCCATGGATGGTTCGTTGGAGTGTGTTGATGCCCAAGATTACTGGGGGCCAACATATGTCGGATAAGCCTGCCTTTTTCTCGTGGCTACGATGATAGATGATCGTAGTGGAGGATTGGCCTTACAGCGGTACCAACTTCCGCGGTGATCTGGATATGCTGCTCCCAGAGGGGGACGAGTATGATGATGGAGGTAAAAACAAACAATTTTAATTTTTGATGTTTTTTTATTGTTTTTGAGATATATGTGTTCATGACATCTTGATTTTATGAATGCATATGTTGGAGTAGAACCCCTGTCGAGATGTCCCCGATTTCCAGGCGCGTTGCTTGGTTGTTTGAGGTCGCTTCTTATCAAGAGGGAAGTGACAATGAGGAGGAGATTGTGTGGAATCTCGAGGGATTGACCCATGGGATCCCAGAGTATCCTTGGATAGGTGATGTTCCACACCTGTATCAGAGGCATACGGTGGGGGTATCAGATCAAATTCGTCGACTGCTGACTTGAGTAGTGAGAGTAGTTACATGCTACCATGAGCATCATGTTGTTTAGTGCATAGGTCTAGCATTCCACAATTTTTAGGCCAGCGAGCCACCGATGTATTTGAACACACATATTATTTTTTTGGGATTTTGATGTATGATAAACATTACCGACACACATATATATATGATGTACTTCCTTGCTTACTATGGTACAAATGCTTTGTATTTTGAGTTTTTACATGTTTCGCAAATGTCTATCCATCACATAATTAGCTAACACATCTGTTAATGTATTCATGTGTTTAGGAATATGATGATATGTGATGTAATCAAAATTTCTCTCTAGTAGACGAATACGTGGATACATTCTCAATATCTGAGGGTTTATGACGAAATATTGCCCGTTAAGTTGAAGAACAACACACTGTGAATCAAGGTTGATAACCAATTCTCGGAAGCCAAGAGCGATAGCTTTTGAAAACAATTCGATAACTGCGCTATACTCAATGATGTTATTAGTTGTTTGACCTAGACAAATACCTTGAAGATCAATCAACTCACCATGGGGGTCATAAATGGCCTATGCTGCGGATGATAGATTCCGGGTACTACGGCAAGCACCATCAGCGAAACCAATGTGAGGAGACACCGACATCTGCAAAGTAGGCAGAAACATAATAAGCAGGAAAGTTGCTTGCAAGACAACACGCCAAACCACACTATACAAAAATGAATAACACAATATTGTACAAAAGTAACCATGCAAGACAACCTAAGCATAGTACTTTTTGAGAGAATCCATGCTCAGACTTGGGTACTCAATCAACACAGATGAAAACTGGGGTTTTACCATTGACATGACGAGTAAGCATCGACTCAGCCAAAAAATAGACTAGAACTCATATAAGGTTGTGCCCCCATGCCCCCTGGGCGAGGAAGGGTTATGAGTCAGAAGATGAAAACCCCAGTGCAATAATGGGCAATCGGTAAAAACTCGAGGAGGGAGAAAAAACCTGAATTTATGAAGAGATAAAGGTATTGAAAGATCTTGACAATGTCAGGCGAAACTGACATGTCAATAAGAAACAGAGAACAAAACTTCTCAAAACAGATAGACAGGACCGTCGGGCTAGGCAAGAATGAGGAACAATGATTAGTGTTACTTCCGTGATACTCTCGTCAGAAAGAAAAGCCTTGGCTAAGGGATCGATAGATTCCGAAGAACCAAACCACGGGGATTGAGAATATGCATCAAGAGATGTTCTCAAAACAGGGTAATCAGGGGATACCAAAGGCGAAGCCGAAACAATTTCCATTTAATCAATTTCGGTGGGACTTAACGGCATAGCCTCGCCCCATGTATCAACAAGATCCAGCGAAGGAATGACCCAAGGATTAAACTTGACCGAAATCATGTTGACAGAGGCAATGTGAGGAGGTGGGAGTGGAAAGATGCCCATCAAGGCAAGATCTTTAAAGAGTCATGCCCCTACACTCTCATAAGGAGCATCGATGTGCTTGATATATGGAACATTGCCATCTGAGGAGGAAGAGGTAGAGAAGGACAGTTGGTCGACTGTGACTATCTTCCCTTGATGGGGAAAACGAATCTCACAGAAGAGGGAGGAGGCTATAGCATGCATGGCATGGGTCCAACTCTGTCTGAGTATAATATTGTAGTTAAGATTAGCGTCAACGATCTCTACTTTGACGTGTACTGTATTGCCCTCCAAAGTAATGGCAAGGTTGGGAAGAACATCGAATGGTCGTGAATCACACTCGTCAAAAGCTTCTAGAGTGTTCGGGGACTGGTTCAGAGTAGGAGAACCAATTGCCTTCGAACAAGCGACAAACATGATGCAGGTACAAGCACCTTCATCGACAATGGTCTTATGAATGGTTTTCTCATTTATGATTACCTGAATGAGAAAGGAAATTTGATGAGGTAAACACGGAACGTGATTTTCCAAGTCAAAACAGATGAGATTAGAGTTAGCTAGATCGATACCCCCAATAACCGACAGTAACGATTTTCGCTGAGAAGGACAACTTTGAAGGACCTCGAGAGTAGACATAGCTGATGGCGCTTTAGCCAAATCTTCAACAATGTTATAATGTTGAGTGGCTCGAGTGTTAGGATTGTACGAGGACTTTCAAAGCACACCTCGAGAAGGTGGTCGAATGGAAGAATCAAGATTAGGTCGTTCTATATGGAGAGGACCAGAACTGTATGGGGCGTAAGAAGAAAGGGTAATTTATTTTTCTTTCTGTGCTGACGGGGTAGGAGTTTGATAATCTTTTGACTTGGTAGCCACGTTAATCGGGGTACTCATCATGAACACTTGTGAACCTGAGGAAGCGGATGACTGAGGTTGGTTTACCATTTGAGTCTGCTGGGACGGAAAGGGCTCCTTCAGGACAGTTGTGGTCCCTTTGAGCAAATGACTAACTTCGGGCTCCTTCAGGACAGTTGTGGTCCCTTTGAGCAAATGACTAACTTCGGACCATCTGGGACAATCCTTAGTATAGTGATCCTCCTCACATATGAGGCATGGATACTTGGGCTTCTGTTGGGAAGCATTACCAGTAGATGACTTAGGAGGACCTTGTTTTGGGGCTGAATTTTACCCTTGCCTTTGCCTCTCTTCTTACCTTTAGGGGATTTATCCGTTGCGGTAGACTGGACAACATGAACCTCTGAGGTTTTACCAGGGCCAAATGAATTGTGAGAGGAATCATTGGAAGAAGTTTTGGAGACCGACTTCTGTTTGGAAGAATATTTTGCAGGGGTTTGAGTCATTGAACCAATTAGTCCATCAACAGGAGGGGTAGCCAGAGACTTAGATGTTGTCAGATCAGATGATGGTCTGGGCGCATCAGGTAACACATCATATAGCGTGCCGGATTGTGAATAGACAAGGTCTAGATACTGGGCAAGCGCGATGGCTTGTTCCTCAGTGACACATCCACCCATAGCAATGTCCTCAACAATTTTGTTGACAAAGGATATGGTGATCCACTCGGTCATCAATTGATTAGCAATCTCAAACTTAATCAGATGACACCTATGTCTCCATTCATGGATGTGATTGGAAATGTGAGTCGCAATGTCTTGCTTGAGCGACGTTAACAGATGGGTGCTAGTTTCATAGCGAATCGATAGCTGGAAATGTGTGAGAAAGGCCATGGCGGGAGTGTTAATGTCATGATAGGTATTTCGAGGTAGCTCGATATACCATTTGGCTACAGCCCTTGTAAGAGTTTGTTGGAAAAGGTGAATACAAATGGAATCATCAACGTAGGAATTCGAGGAGCACCAGAGGTGATATGTCATCACGTGGGCTTGAGGATTCTCTTTCACTTTTCCTTCAAACTTTGGACAATTGCTCGGAATCTTGGATGAAACTAGAGGCTAGAATGGCAAATGAAGAGTCGGGTCATTCGTGAGTCTAGACACATCTGGGAATTCCAGTGTAGCCAAGAACGACAATTGGGTATTGAAGGGCATTTGAGGTCGATAAGGGGGCCCAACTGGCGGGGCAAATCCCTGCTGGTAAGGATTTTGTCCATATGGCATTTGATTTTTCCCCACTGTAGGTTAGCTTGCCCGTAGGGAGGATTCTAACCTTGAAAATTTCTGCCAGAGGCTATTGATAAGCAACATACGGGTTAAAAGGCTGTTGAGCTTGTTGGCCTTGGACATATGGATTTTGCACCTGATGTCCCTGAGCATAAAGGTTTTGGACCTGTTGCCCTTGGATGAAAGGGTTTTGGACCTGCTGCCCTTGGACGTAAGGATTCTGCACTTTTTTCCCTTGGACACAAGGATTTTGGACTTGTTGTCCTTGGACAAAAGGAGGCTAAACCTGTTACCCTTGGACATAAGAATTAAGTGCCTGCTACTGCAGGACTTGACCTTGGCCTTGCCCTTCCAAGGGTTGACCCTGTTGATATGAGTATAAGGGTTGCTATTGCTCGGGTTGACCTTGTTGCTGCAAGGGATGACCTTGCGATTGTAAAGGTTGTCCCTGCGACTGCAGAGGTTGACCTTGCGAAGGCATAGGCTGGGAGGATTGTGGTGCGTACTGCATTTGCGGCAGCATGGTTTGCTGCAACTATTGAGAGGGTTGCCCCTGCGGTTGTTGTAGTTGTCCTTGTTGCGGCATCATCTAGCCTTATTGCTACATGGATGGCCCTTGCTGCAAATAAGGTTGCCCTTTTTGCTATAGGAGTTGTCCTTGCTGTTGCAAATTTACTTGAATATTTCCCGGAATGACACCTTGAATGTTCCCGAACTATATCTGGCCATACCCACCAAGCGCGATGGATGGACCATGCTAGACATAAGGTCCAAGCTGAGGGATGTAGGGCGGATTAACCATCGCTTGTGAACCATATGGGACATAAGGAGGTTCGTACTGACCTTGAGCCATATTGGGCTGCTGGTACTGGACGTGACTTGGCCCAGACGGACCAACATTGGGTTGTTGGTATTGGACATTACTTGATCTAGCAGTACTAGTAGGATTTGAAATGGCACTCGAAGAGGGTTGGTTCATCCCAACCATGTGAGGTTGTGAGCCACTCACATTGGTTGTGTCAGACATCATAGAAGCATTCGGACTTTGCCCCCCAGGTGGTGGGATAGCTTGCCCACTTACTGAAGGGATTGAAGAACTAACAGAGACATGACTTGAGATCGTCGATTGAACCGAACAGGTTACTTGAATTGACGAAACAAGAGGATGTGGAATGGTGGGTTGCACCGGGTTTGAAGTAACTACAGAAATCACTGTTTATTGGGTGGTCGGGTTCTGAATGAACAGACCTGTGGTAGGCATAGCGCCAGATGCCCAAATAGGGTTGTGATATAATGATGAGGCAGTAGGCATGCCTAAAACCAATTGAGCTAAAGTCACATAATTACACGGTAACTCAGGATGGACACTGGTCGGAATGCTTCCCGTGTAAGGGAAACCTTCGAGAGGGAAAGGATATTCTTGCTCCTTGACTGTGCATGGAGTGGAAACCTCGGAGAGACTCGAGAGGAGACTGGGATCTCGCCTTCTGATTCCATGGGTGAAAACATGCGATGATGAACTACCGAAGATGGTCGAGGGGATAATTCCGAAGGAATACTTGGCTGATCGTACAGACTATACAGATACTGCGGTGATATCACAACAAGATCGAACAAAGGCTTTGGAGGATAAACAACTAGTCCACGCTAACCTTCAGAAGTCGGCGAACTCTCGGGAGTCTGGATAGGATTATCCGGAGATTCCGGGCCAATGTCAGAAAGTGACCCAGTATCTAAAGGGGGAGGATGAGATGACAAAGGTTGAATACTTAGAACAATTCCAAGCTCAACACCTTGGTCCTCAAGCAACTGTGACAATTTAGGAAAAGGCTCCTTAGACAATCTTTCAGACAGAGGAGAGGAAGAGGAACTAGGCGAACCAGTTGGTTCAACCATGATGATTTTGTCTCAAATAACTAGAAAAGAGAGTGATTTCAAGGGCTTTAAAATGTATTTAAAGGTATACTCACGATGTGGTCTAAAACATACTAACATGGATGTTATAAGATCATGGGCAACAATTTTTTAAGATGCAAAAACAAACTGGTGCTCTTTCATGTTTTAAGAGTCGAGAAAGAAGCAAAGGTGACTCTATCACTTTTAGTTTGAAACAAGCTTGAAAGGATAAGTGATCGGGTGATCTTTTATATTTAGGGATTCAAAAAGATCAAAATGACTACTCAGGATGATCTAGGTAAAAAAAGGATTACCAGGTAATCGTGAACTGCACAATACCTCCTGGCGAATCGAGAAGTACGGGCAGGCATTCCCCCCGAATGATGTGTTTAGTGTATCATGTTTACAAGGCAGAAGACTTGATTTCCTATGGATAAAGGATTGCAACCTAGTGGGGCCTCCCTTTATATGCTCGACAGTACAGGGAGCACAAGTTCGTACTAGCATTGTCTAGTGCCGAAGCGAACAACAACTACTAGGTTTTAAGATGCTAGAACATGTCTCTATCCTAGACCTTCTAAAATGTGATCATTAGATTTCAAATGCGCCTTAGGTTAATTGAGTACATTTTAGAGTTGATATTGAAATTATGTCTCAGTTTTCAGGCCTAATCGACGTGACTCGAAAAACACCTATATGCAGCTAAATGAGACAAGACTCTTTCAATTCGATGAATTGTCTACACTAATGAGAGTAAAAAACACACTCAAATGCAACAAAACAAGCAATTGAAAGCAAAATGACTTTTTCACTATTTCGCTATTGAAAACAAAATGATGAAAGAACTCTTTCCAATTCCTAACTTTCCTATCAAATGCACTTCAAGTAGTCCTTTCACTAGTAAAGAGAATTCATTTCTTTTCCAATGCAAATGACGATGCAACTCTAGTCTTCAATGATGCTAACTAATGTAACATATTGATTCAGCAAACTAGAATTAAGTATTTTTCAAAGAAATGATAGAATGAATCTTTCACAAACACTTCACACTTCAATGAACATTTCCAATATAATCGATCAAAAGCAAATGCAAAGCATGAAAGAGAATTCTTTTCACACTAGTGAAGCTAAGAGTCAACCAAAAACAAAATGAGAAATGTGATCTATGCCCGAAAAGAGACGCTCAAACAACAAACGAAACTTTTCAAACTTGTTAAGTGGAAATCAAAGCAACAAAAGGACTAATTAAACGAAATGCAAAGAGCAACTTTGACTATCGACTTGACTTGCTGAGCACACAAACAAGTGAATGGATGACAACCTAGATACCCTAGGGTTACGAACCATCCAAGAACTCAAGAAACCAAGTGAAGAAAAGGCAAACCAGACAAGCATACAAACCAAGCTAAAAGAGCTTTCCAGCGAGGGAGAACATGGTCAAAACAAGTTGAGAGACAAAAATAAGAAGGGCAAGACACACTAGCTATGATCTAGGGTAAACCCTGATCTCCACCTACAGGAATCGGTGGGACTGCCTAACTGACAATAAGCGCCAGAAGGGGGTTGGCACGATTGTTTTTGAGAAACTCGCGTTGATTGGCGCGACTGCCAGAAAAATAAACGCGCTAACCAAGGATTCAAGGAAAATAATAAAAAAATTCAAAGGCTAAGACCAGACATGCCACTGTATAGGCTCAGAGCATTTGAGCAGTGAACCAGGCAAAGTAGAGAACACTAAAGGGAAACAGTGATACTAGAAAAGTTCACACAAAACCATAAAATGACAATCAATCAAATAGAAGGATTGGCTCCCCAATGGAGTCACCAATTTGTGGTGCAGGTAAATTCTCAGTGCAGACACAAATAATTCCTTTAGGAGAGAGTGGGTCTAGCCACAAACAAACAATCTATGGAAAATTTCCTTAAGCTAGAATCAATTAAGAGGGCTTACCTCTTAGAACGCTATTCCGCTTGGTGATGATCCTGCTTCCTCACTCTAGCTATCTTCTGTTTCCTTCCTTTGAATACCTAAAACGAGCAAACAACAATGACAATAAACATGATAGCATACAATATCGTATTCAACCTACTTAATAGGTTAAGGAACATTAAGCCATAAAGATGTAGAGTGACACTTCATGTAGGAAATCAATCGATAGTTGCATTTATATAAATTAGAAATAGATTACAATCGGTACCTTGACGTTGCTGGTCTCCTCCGACATATATGGGTTTTCACACTTTTGCTAGCACTTCATGGATAGCCCCAACAATGGAAGTTTCAAGGCCTCTTTCCCTCTAGTCTCAAACCAAACCAAAAACACCCTATTCTCCCTCAAACATACACTAGAAAGCTACAAGGTATAGATGACTAGTTGATTATTCAAACTCACTCCAAAACTAGTTTAGCTTGGGAAAAGAGAGGTTTATATAGCTTGGATAGATGGGAGATGGTTCCTCTCATCATAGGATAAGGTCTTGTATCTTGAGTTTGTTCCATCATAATAGGGGAAAGCAGCCCAAACTAACTTCCTCGGCTCCATTTGGCCCAACCATCTACCAGACTTCTGTTACGAAGCTTCTAGACATAGAAGCTTCGGCTCCATATTTAAGAAACCTTCCAAAAGAGGATCGACGTGACTGGAAAATGGCTCAGTTGCTCCATACAGCGCGTGGGCTAGTTTTAATCTCTGCTAATCGACACGAGGAGGAAATTGGTCAGTAGCATTGGTCTTGTAAATTGGGATAAAAGGAAGATTCTTTGGGAATGATGCAAAGGGGAATTATTCTTCTCATGAAGAGGGACATACTGGGAGTTTCTTCATGATGGGAAAGCATGTCAGGTTCATTGTAGAGGTCCTCCAGGATCGTGGGCGGGGAGTATAGGAACAGTGACAAAATGTTGTGTAACACACCATCTATCTCACATCGGGTAGGGCCTTATAATGAAGATGGGCAAACCTCTAGTGCCATAGTTCGGATTGTAGAGATGTGTTGCAAGACATGGCTCCCAATGGACTTCCTCCAACTTGATACAAAGTGTCAACCTTGAACCCAAGAGTAAAAGCATCTTTAAAATTTATTTTCCAAACACGTATCTTTCCATCGGTGAATGCCACCTTGAATCCTTTGTCCTCCATCGCAGAGAGAGATACCAGGTTCTTCTTGAGATCATGTACATATAGTACTTCTTGCAAATGAATAGTGTTACCTTGATTCAATTGAAGGTTAACATTCCCTACTCCCTTCATGGGATAGGTGGCATTGTCTCCAAGGATGATCTCCAAGTTTGCCTCCTTTTCTATCAGATTAAAGAGGGCTTCCTTGTATCTGGTGAAGTGCCTTGAGGCACCACTATCAATCAGCCAATTTACCAAAGTGTCCGGAGCAGAGGCAGTGGAGAGGGTCGATATAAGATAGTACTCTTTTTCCTTATTGTTAACACATTGGATTCTTCATACATGGAGTTCCTTGATTTCTTGGAGGGTTGACCATTTCCTTGATGTCCCGCATTCCTTTTTCATTTGCCATTGGTCCTGCCATTCCTTTGATCGTTGTTGTTGAAGTTGCCCCTAGAGTTGTTATGATCAACATCATGCGATGTGTCCCTTCTATTTGGACACTCCCTTGCATAGTGGCCAAACTGATTGCAAACAAAGCATCTTCCCTTCCTTCCATTTTTGAATCCCGATCTTCCTTGACTTTGCTTCTTTGAACTTGTATTGTTCTTCCTCTTGGCATGAGCGGAGAATGCAGTGGGGTTGCTTCTATTAGAAGGCATTTCTTGCTTCACCATTCTTGTTTCTTCTTGAATGCATCTCAACATCAATTCTTCAAACCCTGGAATTCAATAATTGTTGAGTATAGTGGTTCTAAATACATACCACTCAGGTGGGAGTCCTCCAAGGGTGGTGGCATTAAGTTCCCTATCAGGAATGACTTCTCTAATTGAGAGTAGATCATTCTTGATCTCAGTAATCCTCAAGAAATAGGATTGAATGTCCTTGTCCTTGCCCTTCTTAATATCCTTCAACTTATTCTTGAGAAATAGAATTTGATTAACATTACTAACCTTGAACATGCGACCAACATGTCGTAGATCTCCTTGGAGGTCTTCAATTCGGAGATATAGGCCACCAGATGCTTGTCAATGGAATCCATGATAATTCTCTTCACTTTGACTTCAACCCTATTGTATTCAGTCTTCGCAGTAGCCGGTGCCTTTGAGGGAGGCTCAGGGATTTTACCTTGCATATAACCCATCACTCTTTTTCTTCCAAGGTTAAATCAAGAGACATCTTCCATCCATGATAGTCAGATTTATCATGGAGCTTGTCTTCAGCCCAGAAGTAGGATGAGGAACCCATTGAACCTTTCGTCCTTGTCCAACTGTCTTTGGTGATTGCTCTTTCACTCTTGCTTGGGCTTTGTCTTCACCTCAACTTTGATACCATGTTCATTTTAGGCAACAATGGTATGTTCTATGCTTTAGAGCAATTTTACTTCAATTTCTTTATAGCCTAATATAAATAACCAGTTTAGCAATCACATCAACATGATAGTAAAATGCAGATAAAACATAAACATAAACAGTAGAAAACAAGCCAAGACAAGAGACACAAGATGTGGCACCAACCAAGGACAAACCCCAATGTGGGGAAACCCTTGATTAATTCTTCTTATAGTCTTCAATAGTTTAGCAGAGAGAGAGATAGTACAATTTACAAATATGATAATTTATAACAACAACAAAAGAGTCCTAACTAGAAAAGTCAACGTTGGTCAACAGGGAATATTTGGGCCTCAACAATTTGATCAACTTCAGTCGACTTCGACCTGTAAACAACAAGATGAATTAGCCCTCAAAAAAATCTGAAATCAGCCCAATCAAAGTCTGATCAAACTGTCCACCTGTGGTCAACCTAACTACAGCCAACGCTAGTCAATAGTCAACGTTTAGCCTCGATTTCTGTGCCCATAAATGCGGCTTGCCCAAACATAGATAGCCCTCACAAAAACGTAGTCAAAGGAGGTCAACGCATGGTTAACACAGCACAAAAATAACCTCTGAAATATGGTCAAACTTGGTTAGTGCCCAAAAAAAAAATCTTCCTTCTTTCCTTCGCACGTGTGGAGAGAGATGCTACCCACAAATGCATACCCAATCAATGAGGAGAGAGAGAGATGTGTGAGGATGAGTGTGTCCAAATGAGGCTAAGTCTCCTTCTATTTATATGCAACATTGAGGATGAATAGACGTGACTATTGGGTTTTTGAGCATACATGAGTTTGTTGGCCGACCTTGACAATTTTTCCATAATCAAAATAAATTCATAACTTCATTTGTACATGTCGGAATCGAATGATCTCTAGATCAATCCTACACCTCTCAGAGAGAGGAATCCAAGAAAAATATCAACTATCATAAATAAGATGACCCATGTGGAGTTTGGCCCTGGTTGGCGATTTTAACATCTTGACTCTTCTCCTTGCCTTTGTTGGAACTGGGAGCATCAACATTTCTTCTGGCTTCCTCACATCCTTGTTGTTTGAAGAATTATCATTCTTGCTTGAGGATTCACTTGCATATCCAAGACGTGATTTATGAAGGGGAGACCTTTGATGACTTAGGATGTCATCTAGGGTTTGAGAACTTTTGAAGTTCTTATTTAGCAAGTCAACTTCCTTTTTAAGAAAGACAATTTCTTCCTTCATTTTCTTACATTCTTCATCCCTCTTTAATAGAATGATCTCCATTTCTTCATTCATCTTGGTTGCTTCACATGATTGGGCCTTAAGAGAAGTGATTTCTAATCTTAACTTGGTGATGTCATCATCCTTTTCTTCCAGTTGGCACATCATGGTGTTTCTCTCTTTTTTTGCTTCATCAACTTGTCCTTCTATTAATGCCAATGCTTCCATCACCTTCTTAGCTCCTTCTGCATGATTCCTTTCTTCTTCTAGATGATATCTAAGAGAAGAGACCTCTTCCTTGTATTGACCAATCTCTACGTCAAGTTTTTTCAAGTTCTCGAGTCTTTGTTCAAGGTGGCTTGACAAAGTTTCTTCCCTTTTCTTTGCCTTATCCAATTGATTTGTCATGGATACGACTTCTTCATGATGCTTTCTTTTATTTTGATTATATTCCTCCTTAAGTTTGGTGAGCTTCTCATATCTTTCTTATACTTGAAGCTTGAAAAGGTCAACTTCCTTCCTTGTCTTTCCCTGGTCACCATCTTACGCTTTCTTCTCAAGTTCCTCATTTTCCTTTTTCAAATTGTTAATCTCTTCCATGGCAGCTATAAGTTTAGTCATGAGATCTTCTTCAAAGTCTTATTTGCTTTCTTCTTCTTCTAGGTATTCTTTGTCCTTGATGTCATCATTCTTATTTTCAGCTTTCTTGATGGGTTATGGATTTCCTTTTTGCTTTCCATCATCTTCTTGACTAGAGGTCATGGTCAATGCTTCTTTTGAGTGAAGGTCATGAAGTTTGTCCCATATATCTTTTGCTGAGGAACATTTTTCCAAATTGGCCTTTATAGAATTTGGTAGCCCATTCACAATTTTCTTCATTTCTCTTGTATTGTACTCCTTGGATTCACCGTCCATTGTGCCATCAGTAATCATTAATTCCCATACTCCAACGCCTTGAGGCATTAGGAAATTTCTCATTCTTACCTTCCATACATCAAAGTTTTCATTGAACACTGGAACTTTCTTCCTTGGCTTTTCCATTTTTGTTCTAAGGATAAACCTTCAAGCTGTTAGGCTTTGAGTGAGGGTACTGGCTCTAATACCAATTGTTGGAAATATTGAGAAGGGGGGTGAATCAATATTTGTTTTCAATTGTTAATTTTACCAGTTAGATCACTTATATTTAGAACACAAAATGAACAATAAGAATATATGTTTTTATTAATTTCTTCTTTACAATAAATCAAGTACAATATATGTAGGGCTCCAATCCTAGATGAAGACACCCATCTTCAATCTCCCAAGCTCCAACCTGTATTTTCCAAGCACTGACTTGGACTTCCAAGGCTACAACCTTGTCAATTTTGAGGCACTAACCTCAAGGGCTCCAACCCTATATTTTGTTCAGGCTCCGACCTGGTTTCTTGAGGACTCTGATCCTCTAGGGCTCGAACGTTATCCTCTGAGGCACCCACCTTGTCTTTTCAAGGCTCCAACCCTTATTTTACTTTGTCAAGATGTATTTGGTTATACTTCATGGCTCCCAATGTCTTCTTCAACAAGCCTTGTCAATCTTCAGCTATGCCTTCCCTTAGTCGCCACGTCATGTCATCAATGACAATGCCTTCCCTTAGTCTCCACGTCATGTCATCAATGACAACCTTGTCTTCTTTGAAGGTATCACCACTGCTCTTCATGTCAGCCAAACAAAATCTTCAAGGTTACCTCATTATGGCTTCAATGCATCATGGTCTTCAATGATCTCCACAAATCTTCAATATGTTGCTTCACAAAGTTCTCCAACTCTACGTTATTTTGTTCTCAAGAGAAGACTTTAACAAGCTATATTTGTCCAATCCCAATAAATCAACACTTTGACCACGACAACTACAACAACTTCGACCACGACAACTTCAACCATGACAACTATGGCAGCTTCGACCATGATAGCTTCAACCACGACAACTACGAAAACTTCAACTACAACAGTTACGACAACTATGACCACAACAACTACGATAGTTGTAACAACTTCAACCATGGCAACTACAACAAATTCGACCACGATAACTACAACAAATTCGACCACAACAACTACAACAAATTCGACCACGACAACTATGACAACTTCTTTGCTCCTAGCTCGAACCTGTGGGAAACTATTTAACCCAAGAATAATTCCACAAACTTGTCTTCCTTGCTTTTCTAGGTTGCATCTGCTTCTCTACCTCTTGTCTTGTCTCCACTGAAAAATCTGAGCTTGAATGGACGAATTTAGGTTTATATTTATAGTGGTTTTTCCATATTTTGAAGGGACGCGTCTTCTTGCCAAGGGTTATGAGCCTACTCAACTCGGCTTGGACAATTTGTTAATTTTTGACATATGTTGATTTCCAAAATAGATTTCTCTTCAACGGTAAGGAATTTGGGGGTGTGTAATAGCTCGTTAGAAAGAGGAATAAATTCTCTACACTCTTATCCAATCCGATCCTTAAATAGGGTCATTTTACCACCAACAAAATTATTTTTGTGAGACTGTCATTATTATTTTATTATGGCATCCATTAGGATTTTAGTTTTAGGCATCCGATGTTTAGGGCTCCTTAGTTATATAATTAGGTTACCAAGCTGATTAATATTAGGGCTTCTTTAAAGGTATCATGGGCATCAACAAGATTAGGGCGCCTTTTCGATATGTATTCATGGGAATCTTCATTTAAGTCTTCATCATCAATGATCTAATGCATTTCATGGACATTAGGGCAAGGGATTCTTCATTAAGATTAGGGATTCATACACATAGGCTTCCATTCATGTATCTTAAAGGCATCATAAGTATTAGGACTTGCATCAATGTGTTAGGGCTAAGGCATCTTCTAGAGTATTATGGGCATTTAGATCATGCATCACCAATCTAGGGCATAAATGTACTTAGGGTTTTGTGATGTAGTTAGGGAAACATCATGAAAGCGTTTAAGGCATGTATCACAAGAATATTTGCCATCTCCAATAATTTCATATTGACATCAATGACAACCTTGACCAACATGCAACACAACAGTCTATTTGCAGAACCAGAGTCCTCATTAGATTCTGGGCATGATTACATCGGAGGAGGCTTTTTCACGGAGAAAGTTGGATGTGTCGCACTTCAAGATTTTTGGAGCCTCTGTTTACTGCCGTGTCTCCAAAGAATCAAGGAGGAAGCTAGAGCCAACAACGAAATTGGGGGTATTTGTGGGTTACATAGAAACTCCCCACAACTACTGTTTGTACTTGCCATCCCTCAGAATGAGAGTTGTGCGAAGGGATGTAAAATTTGATGAGGAAAAATCCATGTGGTGCTCTCTTGAGAGGGAGCTTTAGATCTCACTAGAAGAGGAGCTTTTAGCTCTAAAGGAGGAACCTCAAGAAGTTGTGGAGCAACCACAAATTTAGGAGCAGAGAGTGGAGACAACCACTTAAGAAAAACCATCCAGAGAAGGAAGAAAAAGGACCATGGAAGCTAAGAGACTTGTGCGGGATGCGAGGGTGAATGTGGGTGTCCTTTCAAATCAACGCAGGTAGAGAAGGTCACTAGATCGATACACTGGCTACATGGCTCTAATGACTAAGCTAGTAGAGATTGAACCATCCTCTTTCAAGGAAGAAATAGAGAAACATGTTTGGGTTGATGCAATGGTGGAGGAATACGAATCCATTGTAAGAACAATGTTTGGGAAGTGGTCCCAAGACCAACAAATAAGTCATTTGTGGGTTCAAGATGGATCTTCAAGGTAAAGCAGGCAGTAGACGGAAGCATAAAGAAGTACAAGGCCATGTTTGTGGCCAAGGGGTACTCTTAAGTTGAAGGGGCTGACTATTAGGAGACCTTTGCTCCTGTACCAAGGTACTCATCCATTATATCAATTCTTGCTCTGGCTACGCAGATGGGGTGGAAGATCCACCATATGGATGTAAAAACCGCATTCCTCAATGGAGTTATTGAGGAGAAAGTGTACATCAAACAACCGAGAGGCTTTGAGATTTTTGATCGGGAGTCTCATGTGTGCAGACTCGAGCAGGAATTGTATGGTCTCAAGTAAGCACCTCGTGCTTGGTACACCAATATCGATAATTATCTCACCAGTTTGGGCTTCATCAAAAGTGAGGTGGATGCAAACCTCTATGATATCTTGGTATTGTTAGAAAATTATATATTACGGAGCAATGGAACACATAAATATTGCAGAAATATAAACACAGAAATGCATAAAACAAGAGAGACATAGATATACATGGTTCGCCCAGTTTGGGCTACGTCCACCCCGAACAGCCAGTCCTTCCTTTCTATTATCCAGCAAAATGAAGAGACACAACCTACAACAGATCCGTTGTAATATCTTTTGTTTTCTCTTATAGTCTCACCTCTCTGCTTCTCGCTCAGAGAATACACATCTATTACACAGCCTCAAATACAATGTCCTCATACAAAGAGAGGGGGTTGCCTTCTAGGGCAAGAAACCCTAAACTAAAGATAAGTTCTACCGTCAGATCATCTGCCTAATGAACAACCCAGATTGACTAGAAATTACTATACTTTTACAAGGCAATTTTACATATGTTTTTAGCTTCAAGGGCGCTGCCCCCGAAACCCCCGCCGGGGGACCGCTGGCCCCCGGACCCCCCAGCTGGGGGGATCGTCCCCCCCAAACCCCCACGGGGGGGACAAGTCCCCCTCGCACCCCGCCCCCTGTGTGGAGGGGTGTACAAACTTCCTGGGGTATACATCCGGCTGAAACAAAGACCTTTAAACAATCATGCTCCATACTCAACAGGTATAAGGTAAATTTCTCATTATTGTCTTATATGTTGATGATTTGATTTTAACTGGTGATGAGCAACTAATCAGATCTTGCAAGGAGGATCTTGTAAGGAAGTTTAAAATGGAGGAGATGGGTCTCATGCACCACTTCCTCAGGTTGAAGTATGGCAAGGCGATGGGGAACTGTTTGTCTCTCAAGGAAATTATGCAAATGAGATACTATAGAGGTTCCACATGGATAGTTGCAAACCCATGGAGACACCTCTAGCGACCAACTCGAGAAAGGAGGATACCACTTCAATGTTGCTGGGAACAATCTCAATTTTTGAGTGTTTAGTAAGTAACCATAAGATCTACAAAGGATTTTAAATTCAAAGAGAAAGGCTTTCAGATCCTCTGACCTCATACCATGGAAGTTGGGAAGGAAAGATGGAGGGATGTTCTTCATATGAACATTGATATCAATTTCTTGAATGGGAAATCCAAGAGGATCTTCTTCGCTGTCATCGTCTCCATCTATTTCTTCTACCTTCTCTACCATCTCCTCTTCTTCTACTTGCAAAATTGGATGGTGATGTGGTTCTTATTGCACCACGTGATCAAGTGAGGGGTGTGGTATTGAAGAAAATTTTATTTTTATGATTTTTTTTGAAAGAAAACACTAATGCAATGCAATTTTCTGTTTTTGAAATGAAAGATGCCTAATGCATATTTTTGTGTTTTTGCAGAAAGTAAAATAAATGAATCAACTAGGAAAGAAAACAATGCATACTTTGACACCTCCCCGACAACGACGCCAAAAAGTGATGAGCCTTAGTATTGCAACAAGAATGTTGCAACTCCCAACACTACCAACTTACGTTATCAACCTAGGTTTTGTACAACCTTAAGAGCTGTGGACATTATATGTGCAACATGCAATGTGTCCTTTCGTTGATATGATGCAATGAAGTGAATACCATGGAATCCAAGCCTAAACTAGTTGCAGAAATGGAAAGGAGACCTAATTACTTTTGCAGAGAGGAAAGCCTAGTTAATTTTTCAAAAAGGTAAATGTCAATCTAATTTTCAAAAATGTAAACATTAACCTATTTGCAAAGTGTGAATGGTACATCAAAAGGAAGCCTAGTCTATGCAATAAAAATAACAATGTTGGAAATGGAAACCATAGCTTAAGATGTATGAAACAAAATGAAATCATTATTCAATCATTGCATTCAAGATAGATTTTGTCAACAAAGTTCATAAGGTGTTTCATCAAGTAATCATGAAAACCATCATTATACTCTTCAAGTCATGAATTTGTCTGCTAACCATAACTGCAAAGGTGAATTGCAATGGAGAAGAGGCAAGACTTAAGAGGTTTTTTGGTCTTACTTAATCATGGTTTTAGAGCCGAGGGGTCATTATTCAAGCCTAAGGGACAAAAACCAAGCTTTTGGAGCAAATCTGGTCAAGTTTACACGTGCTACATGAGTGTTGCAGGAGGCCTTGTTTTGTTATAGGAGTGAGACAAATTGTCAAATGCCCAAGTAAATCAAATGCAAATGAAATGGGAATTTTTTTGTTATTAAATAAGATGTCCTAAAACTCTGTTCCAAGTGGAATCACTCTAAAATACCCCTGTTAACATGTACTAAAAATTAGTAAAAAATTACTACTCTAAAAACTAGAAATTCAAGAACTAGTGAGCTAATTAACCTACCAAATGCTTAACCTAATCAAGTGAAGATGCTATGGGGTAAATTTTGTTATTAACTTGAATGTTTTTATGACCCAATACAAGTGGAATCAATTCAAATGGAGTTCATTAACACATTTTAAAAATAGCAGAAAATTACTACTATTTTGCTACAGGGGACTTCCAGAAATTCTAGATTTGTGAACTAGTAAACCAATCCAAGTAACTCAATGATGAATATGATTTTTCAAAGTTGTTCTAAGGATGATTCATGCTTGTGAATCTATAAATAACTTACAAAACAACTCACTTCAATCATTTAACCAATGTAACCTACATCAAAAGAAGCATGAATAGTAAATGCAAAAATAAGAGATGCAAGTGAAAAAGGCATTCGAAGGAAAAAAAGAAATTGTACAAGAGGGCTCTAAGGCTCTTGGAATGGCCAAGCCCAAGAAAACTCAAAGTCCTATGAATGAAACCAAGCTTTAGATGTTAAAAATGACACCAAACGTCATTATTTGAATCAATCCAAGTGCATCCTTGTTAAAAATGAAAGTGAAGTTGTTAAATAACAAGTTTTCTCTGCAAGAAAACTAAGAAATACATGCTTCGAGAGGAAAATTCGAATTGGTACTTAAACAAATAGATGATGAAGCATTCTCCTTTAAAGGAGACAACTTTTCCCTCTGAAATCCCTCAAAAAGTGGTTTTGGTTCCCAATATTAGGAATCTTCATAAAATGACAGGGAACACATCCCTAGATTTTCTCAATCAGTGGAGTTCCAAAATCTGTCAATAATTTCATGATATTTAATTCATTTATTATCCAGTCTTGATCCATCCTATAATAGGGAGCAAGTCCTTGTATTATCTCATTCAAAATTTACTCCATATTCTCTCAATATTTTGCATAAATAAATAATATTAGGAACATGATATGCAATTATCTCTAAACCTTCCTAAGAACATATTAAAGCTAAAAAAACGTTATTAAGTGTAGAAGGAAAGATTTAATATCGCCTTTATGTGCCTAAGAAAGGTTAGATGAGCCTTAGTTTGTGTCTAAATTGGAGGACCATCAAATGGAAATAAATGCATGATTATGTTTTGGTTGGGAGGTTAGATTGAATTCCTTATGATGTTGCAAAGTGCAATTAGATGCATGTTCTTTGTGTATTTTATTAGGGAATTTAATGGCCTGAGTTTTACATTCGTCCCTACGAATTTTGGGAGTAAGATATGTGTGTATTTTAGTGAAGTTTAGCTGATGTTTGAACGTGTTGAATTCACGGCTTCCAAGGCCATGGCACACTAGAAGGGAATTGAATATCTTGGATCTTCATCCTTGATCTCGTTGAAGGAAAGTCAATCTTCAATAGGTAGTTCATCCGTGAAGATTCTTGGCTAGTGTAAAACTTGCAAGAAATCTAGAAAGTTTTTCTAAGTAAAAGATCCTTGCAAACAGGTTGATAATCACCTATGGGACATGTCGGGTTGGGGGTCAGGTTAGTTGGCCAAGCAAGGCAGGTCAGGACTAGAAGTAAATAGAACTTGTCAGTTAGTTAGGTTTGGGAGCAGGTTGGGACGATAGCTTAGTCGGGCTCGTTAGCCAGTTGACCATGTTGGGGTTGAGGCTTCAACCAATGTGACACCTTATGCTTTTGGTGAAATGGGTCGACTACTGGCTGTACACAAGCATGCCAATTCCACGTGGATTTTTCCACGGTGGCGAAGAACCCTGTTGGGATGTAGAATTGACACCTTTTTACATCCATTTTTCCTACCTTTTCTTATCATTTTGACTCTTACAACCATACCTCTTAACTCTGACAATCATCATTAACTAAAGTATGTTCCTTTCTACGTGTCATCCTTATTATTTAGTTTTGCTTGTAATTTGACATATAAACTAATTGCTTTAAACAACTTTATCAATAAATTGACAAAGGGTTGTTATAGGGTGTGTGGCTTGTTGAGGTGCTATTATAGGACTATATCTCTGAGTTTTGCCTCGCAAAGAATGTAGTGAAGACCTTGTTGACCTTGCGAATACATGTGGAACTCATTTTGGACACGTTGCTCTCCTATGGTTAGTAATGAAGATCAATTTGGACAATTATGTGGTCAGAGCCACCTCAACCATCGCAAGAGACATTTATGGATGGAGCAACTACCTAGTTGAAACAATTAGGATTCTTAATTGATAAATCATTGTAATTTTAGACAAGCTGTTACAACTTGGTTTCAACTAGGGTTATTTTTTTAAAAACAAATATTATCTATTCTTGATTTAGATCAAATGAGAATTAAGAGATTCTCATGTTGATATTATTTTCAAAAATAGGAATGTATTTTGTAATTATAAAAGAATATATTATTTTCCCGCGAGGCACATTCATAGAAGAGAACAAAGAGGGGAGTAATGACATTGTAATCATGTAATTTAGTTTTTCATTAATGCAAGTCTCTCCCTTTTGTGGCTCCATGCCTTTCTTTTGAGTAGCCTGTGCGATATGTAATTTACCAGCCCTTGTTACGAAGGAAGGGCCCTCCTTCTTAACAGGGATCACTGGTTAGAGAGGTATTGTAGTTGTGTGTTTGTTTCCTCTCAATTATGATTTATGTGTGACTTACTATTATTGTTACTATCTTGTTCACGCATTAGGTAGTTGCATAATCTTAATCTCTGTTACTGTGTAATAATGTAGGTCCTGGATTGGTCCTTCTAGTAGTGTGATGTTTATTTAATTTCTATTACAACCTCTTGGACTGTTTATTGAATTGAATGAATGGTTCTATAATTGCTTAAGTGTTGATGGTTTCCAAGATTGTTGATTCCCTAAATTGGAGTGATTTTGTGACAGAGTGAGCTTTATTCTGCAATTTTTGCCTTTCCTTTCAGAAAGTGTGAGTGGGAGTTGGAGTGTAACAAACACATATGTTTTGATTGCTGAGAGTGGTATTACAATGATTGGTTTTGAGGTTCCACTAGTACTAGTTTCCATCTGTTCTTGCATATATTTTGCGTGATAGCCTCACAACAAAAAGCCTGCCTGGATTGACAGTTAATGAGCGAGTTGGACCAACTGTTCTGAATTAAAAGGGAAATTGATCCACCCAACATAACCATGTAGGCGCCATGAAAGATGCCACGTGGGTGAGACGTAGGGGTCAATACTGATGCGACAAGTTTAATGGGCTTAACTTTGAATGACCATATCTTTTGATTCGTAATCGGATCGATGCAAAATTTATGTCACTGGAAAGGTTTCAACGAGACAAACACGATGGTAGTGTTTGTTTATAGTTTTGAAGAAATTGAAAAATGATGAATTTTATGACCCCATTTCTATGATAAAACTATGGAGGGCGGGTCTATGATAGTAATGCATCTTTCTACCCCTAGTATGGACTTTGGGTAGTGGAAGGGGTGTGTTGCAATAGATGTCCCTCAAGCAACAAAAAAGGGGCAATAAATTAGCACTAAGGTATTATGGTCCCTATAAGGTGTCATAGAGGATTGGAAGTATGGATTACAAATTAGAGTTACCTCCATATTCATGTGTAATCCAATATTCCTTCTTTCTTACTTAAAGAATGTAATTGGTGACAAGATCCTGATCTAAACTATTTTACCAAATATTAATGAAGAAGGGAAAATCATACTAGAATCAGATACAATCCTTGAAACAACAATTAAGAAATTATGAATTGAGCAATTACTATATACCTCATCAAATGGAAGAACCTAGTAATGGAAGAGGCAATATGGGAAGATGAATTATTCATGCAAAAACACAGGAAATTAGTCAAGTGTTGAGCACAACATTTGTTTGAAGGGGAGAGACATGTTAAGCACATAAAATGCTTTACCGAGCCCCATATATTGAGCTATTGCATTTTTATTCTTATATTGATATGTTAGCCATAACATTTCGTTGCACCTTTTCATTATAATTGTACCCTTTGTCTCTTATACATATACACTAGGGAGATATAGTCTTAGGATCATCTCATCTTGTGTTTTATATTGGATTCATTGTAAAAGGAGGCTCCCCCCTTGAAGTGGACTTTACTCATTGACTTCTTATCATTTTTAAGGCACTTAGATCATTACACAAAATTTTCAACTTCTTACTTAATTGCCACAACTAAATTATAGTAGCCATTGATCTCAGATTTCATGGATGGTGGACATTCGATAGCTATTGATTTCACTGAAATGTATGGGTAAGATATTTTTGAATGGAAACTTAAAACCATTTATGAAATTATGAACCATCATTTAAATGCATGGAAATTTATCTCATACACATAATTAACCCATAGGGTAACCATAAAATAGCTTATTAATAAATAGAGGAACATCAAACAAATAAGAGATTCTTACAACTTCAATTATTATGAACTTAAAATTTTATTATGGAAACCCAAATGGGAAAACTAGCTTCCAATGAGGCTCGGTCTATTTATCTTAGCAATCTCTTATACAAAGTTCTCATGGCTTTCTACACTTCCCCCTCCTTGGCCAAAAGACCCTTTGAGGGTGAAAACAATGGAGGAAGTAGGAAGAGCTAGGGGCAATGATAAGGCCAACAAATTGACCTTTTGTTTCCCATTCCTTATCACTCTCTCCTATTCATTTTATTTTTCATCATTCTTATTTTCCTCTCACATTTGTGTCATTCAATTTTACATTTGCCTTGTTTTACAATGTCTGCTACTTTCATGGATTTCTAGATTAATCTTGTAGGTACTAAGTCTCACACCCATTTTTCAATTTAAATCCATTTTGGATCACTTTGGTCTGCATATTTCCATTATCTTCCTCATGACAATGTAGTAGCATTACTCATATAATTATTTATGGTAGATCAATCTTTTATTGCTAAATGTTGGTTGCCTCTCTTCTTGGCGTTGTACGCTTTGGGTGGTTGACCTTTGTGCCTTCCACTTCCCCTACTAATGTTGATGTCAAGGGCCTCATAGAGTAGATTTGGTGGAGTGTAATCCATTCTCACTCACTAGTTATCCACTAGAGGGAGAATATCGACCTTAATAGGGCCCTAGTAGTGTTGTGAGAAGAGAAGATCACATATATGGTGGTTTTCCTCCATTGGCATGTATTTTGAGATTTTTTTTCAAGTGAACGAAGTTGCAATGACTTAAAATCCAAATATATAAATTATTTACATCAATCCATGCCATTAATAATTAACACAAAAATTTCAACTGATTAGCATATAATTTATGAAAACATGAAAAAATAAGACTTACTTGTAAGCGAATATATATCTTATTGGAGATTTCAGAGTCATGGTGCTATTTGGATCCCATTGACCACAAAAATGTTTTGGGGATGACTCTCCACCCAATTGTAGGCTCAACTGCGCTAAATAATTCTACAATTGGCCAGCCCCCAACCCTCAGTCAACTACTACAACCAGTGAAACCTCTTCTCCTAGAGTTCTCGTCTAGAAAGAATGAATGCCTCTCACCCCCCTTTTCATCCATTAAATAGAACAATTTGTTCTATAAATGGAAAATGAATCTTCATGCACACAATCCATCTATCATCATGCCAACTTCTATTTTTGTCTTAAGTTTTCCTTAACTCAATGTTTTTCTTAACTTAATTCTTACTTAGTTTATTCATTTTTACTTTTTGTTAACTTTACTTATTGTTACCATTTTTATAGTCTTTATTTATTTAGAACATCACTTTAATAGTCATTCTTTTATTTATTTACTATTTTTTTTGTAAGCCATCGATTTTTTCATTAGATTTTCACAAAACTACATAGAGTACATGCATGGGTTAACATGTGTAAACAATATCTTATTTGAATGCCTCCAAAGTGCCAAAACCATACTAGCTTGGTGCATGCTAAAGAGAGACCATCTACCCTTGAGAGGGAAACCATATGGTTCTCTTGTTAAGTTTGAGGACAATTTTTGATTCCAAAATACAGTAACAAAAACATGCATGGAAAAAACATCAAAAGAGCATATGAAAAACGTTGCTAGAACAAAAATTAGGAAAGCATTTCCTAGGACTTGTTGGTGAGATTGGTCATTCTTCGCATGGTACTAAAAGGGGCCTTTGTGGCCTTCTGAAGGCCATCAAGGGTGCTTCCACTCAACGAACATACCAGACGGGCTAGTGGTGGTCTTTTGCTACAAAGTTTCCCCTTTATGAGTGGCTGTAGTAATAGTCTTGTTGGCTGCAATTTGAACTTTCCCCACCTGAGTAAGAGTTTGAGCTTTGCTCCCCAAGGCCATCTGGTTCCTTCTCCTTTGGTTTTTGAGACCTTAGGATCTTAGGGCTAGGAGGTTTGGAACCCTGAAAAAGAGAGTCTAAATTGTTTGATTGTGCTGGTATGTTGGGGGAGGTTGGAGGTGGTGGAGGAGAGGGAATTGAATTCCCAAAACCCCAACCAGGGCTCTCAAAGCCATACGAGCCTAAACCAGATGAGAGTCCATATCCACAATTATTCCTTCAACAATCCACAAGACCTCTTCCTAGTCTCTCAAATGACGCCCCAACAAGTTCCTTACAACACATTGCCCATTGCTTTCACTCCTGAGCTCTTGGATTCCATGGTAACGACTAGGAGCCTAATGTGTTGAGGCACGTCTTCATCATATTACTCCATTCCTAGAGCATGCCAAGTCGGGGGAAGCTAACCACACCCACGTCCTCACCCACCAAGCATAACACAACTTATTTCTTGAACCATGGTTGCCCTGGATGGGGAATTTCTGTGCACAATTATACTCTCCTCTACCTACACTATCCACCAAGTGTAGTAAAGGCTAACATTAAAGGCCGACAAGTGTAACGATGACCAAGGATAGCGACTAGCAAGCCAGTCCAAGAGCAGATGCAACAAAAGCTAACAATGGCACATTAGAGCAATGGAGAAAGGTGGCCACTGCTTGTGGTGGAGGCCAACAAGCATGAAAGAGACCAGCTGCCAAGGCATGTGAGGGTGACAAAGATTTGCAACAACGATCAATGAATGTGGGAGAGGTGATTAACTTGTAGAGCATAGCAAATACATGAATGAATGCTATCCTGTAAATTAACACCAGAGGCCATGTCTTGAGCACAGTGAAAATTCCCAACCATTGTCCGTTTTCCACCCTTGGCTTCACATTGAATGTTATCTGCACAAGAAACTGAGTGGGATCACGACCCAACCCAAGCCATTAATGCACTATGGTGTGCATGCATGGATGGCTGCACGATGTGTTTTGTGCGAGGAGTTACCCGGATCGAAGATTATTTATTTACTATTATTATCTTCTTTTTATACCATAGCTTGAGGAATTTCTTCTGCACATTAATATTGATAGTACCCATGGATTCCATCCAAGGATATCCCAAAACAACATCCATATTATCCATTTCTGATACCACTTGTTGTAGCTCTGATACCACTTGTTGTAGATCTAACCCAAGATATTATAGATCTGATAAGAAAATATAAGATAATGCAAATAAACCCAAGAATAATATGAAATGATTATTTATTATCAAACCCTTAAGGTA
>APFE031010507.1:34233-93430 GCA_000404065.3 Pinus taeda
TTCTCCACATAAAAGTGCGTGAACTTTTTTTTTTCTAACATGAAATAAACTTTTAATCCACATAAAAGTGCGTGAACTTTTCTCCACATGAAATAAACTTTTCTTCGCATAAAAGTGCGTGAACTTTTCTCCACATGAAATAAACTTTTCTCCGCATAAAAGTGCGTGAACTTTTTACATGAAATAAACTTTTCTCCGCATAAAAGTGCGTGAACTTCTCTCTACATGAAATAAAATTTTATCTTCATGAAAGTGTGTGAAATTTTCCGCACTATAATTTATCATCTGAGATGAGTGGGTTGCCATCAAGTACAACATATGTATCATAATGCCAACATTTTACTGTCAAAATGGTGCTTGTTCTGTCCCTGATCTCCAGAGCTACTATTTGTTCCTTGGTGTGAGTATTCAAAAAATGAATTAGCCTATTGGCCTGTTCATGCATGTTTCCTAATGTTTCTTTGGCCTTTTGAATCTCTACTTGGGCCTTTTCTATCAATTCAATTTGCTCATGAATTGTCTATATTGATTGCCATTGATCAGTGATAGATTGGCCAATTTTGGTCCACAAAATTGTTTTGATTTCCGCTAGAGTTTTGTGGAGAGTAAGATCTTTCTCCAAGGATTTCACCTTATTTTCCAAGGCATTTACATCTCTGGTTTTCTCTACCACTGTTATCTTAGATTTGTCATAGCTTACCTCTAGCTTAGCTAGTTTTTCTTTTGCCTCTTGAAGCTTTGACATTTGGATTTCTAGCTCTTTTACTACTTTCATCATTTCTTCCATCCTCATGGTAGTCTCTGGGCCTATTATTGTTGTTGTTGAAGCATCTATGGCTGATGTACCTGTTTTTGATGTTGGGACAGTGGGAGGAATTGACGTTGTGACTGTGGGTGGAGCAGTGATAACTGTTGGAGCTGTTTTAGGTGGCTGGGAGGTCGATTATCCCTGCTTGGATTGCAATGATTTCTCCAACTCTTTCTCTATTTGAGTTAGCCTTTTATTCATCCTCGTGAGCAAATCCATTACATCTTCTTCTGCTTTTTCTTCTGCAAGTTCTATAGTTTGTGGATGCATGGTGATAGGCAGCTTCAATTGCTTCCTAAGTGCAGCAATATCTTCTTCCTTATTCTTTATCAATGCTTTGATGTCGTTGGCATCCTTGGGATCATCTCCTATCTCAATAATTATCTCTTCTAGGGTCTTTATTTTGTTGTCTTTGGCTAAGGAAGATATCTTTTCCAAATCCAATTGGGCAGATGTATTACTTAATGACTCCTTCAATTGGTGGGCTAGCATTGCCTTGTCTACCAATGTAGCATATACCATTTCACCAATTTGTTTGTGCAATTCTATCTGGTCCATTGGGTGTATATCTTTGGCAAGGACCTCTAGATTGGTCTTTATGCAGTCAGCTGCAGACTGTGGTTGCTGAACCTTAGGCTTAAAATGAGTTAAGATCATTTTCTCCTCCTTAATGTCATATGCTGCCATTAGTCTTTGCTGTTTGGAGGGTATCATTTTGAGAAATAGATCATAAAGTTGAATTCTTAATGACTCATTTTGGGCCTTAATCTCCATGAATGTTTGTTTAATATCAGATCGTTTGTTACTTTGTGACCTTGAGGAGGAAACTTCCATACCATGCTGCCTCTCCATTTCTTGCCTGTGAGAGCTGGTGGATGTCTGTTGCCTGGTGGCCCTCTCTCCTCTGTGCTTTCTGTGATTTCTTCAACAATTTCCTCTTCAGGTAGAGGATCTACCCTTTGCTTTTTGGCCTCTGGCTGTTCTGTTGATCCACTTGTAGGTGTGTTCTGTTCTCTGTCTCTTTTCTTACTTATTTCCTTATTAAGAGGAGTCTGTAGTGCTGGTACTTCTGGTGCCTCTATTTGTAGTGAAGGGGCTTGCCCTTGACTATGTTCCTTTGAGGTAGTTGGCTGGTATACCATTGTTTCTTGCTTTGTAACTACTACCCCCTTGCCCTTTGTTGTCCCTGCTGTTGGTGTAGTCCTTTCTTGGGCAGCTTGTTGTGAAGTTGTAGCAGTTTATGTGCCTTCTCCTGTTTTCTTTGGTACTTTGAATGACACCTTCCCAAAAGAATCTAAGTCAAGGGTTTTTCTTCCATATTTTTCATAGTTTGTTCCATTTTCTTTTCCTCAATGAGTTGTTCAACTAGTGTGCCCTCTACCCACTCATCCTGGTTGGCAAATTGTTCTATTTCAGGGACGTTGCAATTTTCATAGGTTGCCAGCCTATATTTTATCCTTCTTGCATTGATAAAGTTGTTTGGGTCATAGGGCACTGACCAAAATCTTCTCTTTAGTCTGAGTGTTTGACCCAATATTTCATCAACATCCTTCCATCGTTCTTTTTTTTTCATGACATAGAGGCCTAATTGGTCTCTCAGTTTCAACTGAGCCCTTTTCTTTGTGCAATGGAAATGTGTCAAATCTGAATTAATAAATTGCCTGAAATATTCCAAGGAAAACAGTCTCATTGGCACATATCTTGGCAGCCTGTAGTGGCATAGCTCACAACCATATCCTGATAACAATGTGATTATGGTAAAAGTACCAGTCACCTATTTTGTAGTTTTTGGAGAGTTGTAATATCTTTTGCATATCATATGACAGTCTACGAGGGGGAGTTCTCATCAGGAGAGAAGAGACTGGGTATACAAAGATATGAATAAACTCACAGTAAGAGTAGGGAGAGTTGTGGACTTCATGAAAGATTGAGGTCCAAAAAATCACAGACCTTTTTTCTCCTTTAGGGTCCAATTTTTTGATGGGGAGTTGGAAACTATTTAGCTGATAATATAAGAATAGATGATAGATGTAGGATGAATACTTAAAGACTCCCTCCCTATCTAGGTTCAAGATTTGGTGATGTATCTTGTTGGCAATGAATTTGGCATAGTTGTATTTGACAGCAGTGGGTTGCCCTGGGGTAAATATAGACAGTAAAACTAATATAGTTTCATCAATATGTTCACTTGTCTTGAATCCCAAAACATAAGATATCATATCAACAAGTAATCTACCCACTTCATTGAAAGATGCATAGTGAAAATGAGGTGGCTCTTTAGGCTAGCAATAAGCTCTCATAAATACTTGGGCAATTCGGGTTTCTCTGAGCTGGAGAGTTTGGGACCTTCATCAAGCAAGAATTGCATAGTAAGAGGAAATAGAAGCTGAGTTTGTTTGAAGTTTAGCATTTGATTTATGGAGTGAGGAGTTATATGAAAGAGGGTAGTTCTAGATGGAGTTTTGACTGCCCTTTGAGTTGGCTCATAGTTCTCACAGCAGAGGTGGATTATCTCAGGGAAAATATTGACAGAGGGGAGGTAGTATATGGGTAGATTTGATTCCCATATGGCATAAAAATCATTTTGGCTTAGGTAGCTGTTTCTAAGCTCACAGAATGCTTGCAGATGGTTTTGGTAGCCAACCAAGTCTTGGATTTGATAATATCTATCAGCTAAGGGCAGATGTTCCAATTCCTTGTGGGATGCATTGAGAGGAGTAATATTTAAGGCTACTGGACCTTCCATAGCTCAATTCTATTGCTTTTAAAAATGGAATTTTTGGGTCTGTGTAAGTAAAACAGGCAAAGAAATAGCTCTACGGATTTTCTTCGGGAATTTCAACGTGAAATTGGTTTGTTGGTTTGCATTTAGCTCAGTGGACAGAAATTAGTTGGAGAGACGGAGTTTGTGCGATTCTTTGTCGAAACGGGCAACAATAGCGGGTAAAAATGCAATTTTCGGGGATTCTCAGAGAATTTTTTGGGCTGAACGAGCTCGAATTTAGATCAGTGTCTGGATTTCTGGTGAAACTTTGCCAAGACAATGGTTATAATGTGTATTTTTTAAAACAACACAGTGTTTTTTCTTCAAATATTGGGTTCTGCGGGAAACTTTACAGAGAAAACCAACGAAAAATAGGGTTCGGGAGCAAATTCATGTAAATACTTGTTTTTAATGGTGGAATGGTCGATTTGTAGGTGGCGATACGAGCCGAGGGACCGAGCTATGGAGTAAAATTTCTGGGTGGCGGACTGTGCAGTTAAAATATTGTTTCGGACGTAAATCAACATGCATAGGAGGTGTAGATGAAGCAAACACAAATGAGTGAAAATGACACTTTCATCCCTTTTTAACAAATTTTTGACTTTGGTGGGTTTCGGTGCGCTTTTGTTTGATGACATCAGCATGATGTAATTTTTTCGTCTAGCGGGGAACGGAAGATAACATGTCAGGTGACGTGGTGGGTGATGTGGTGCTGACGTGGGTAGATGACAAGGATGTGACATGGTGGACAGACGGGCGAAAATGAGGGTGATGTCAACAGATGACATAGGCATGACGTTAGCGAGGAGGCAATGGGGTGGTAAGCAGTATTCCCCGCACCACCTTTGGAGGGAAGTGGTATTGGAGGAAGGGGCTCTGATCAAACCGGGCACTTGAAACGCGTCCTCTGTACGACAGAAATACTGCCTATCCCCCAGACACTATCGTTCGACACTTAAGGGCTCCCTATATTGCCGACAGCCGTTGGATCTGTCCGCTATGATCGGACGGTCGACGGGTCATGGAGATGGTAGCGACTTATAACTGGGAGACTCGCTCTAATATTTCACATTTGTAATGTTTTGCGGGGTGTATTTTAAACTTTGGTTAGATGGGGTTTGGGGGTATGATATGCGAGTTCGGCTATTTATTTAGGCAGAAGCTAAACAAGTCCTGGTGGAGCGCATGGAGGGTTGTTATTGGCCTCAGATGGACTAATAACCCCCGACAAGAATTAAACTATAGCTTATAGCTAGCCAAAGGTCGGGGTATTTAGATGTTTAGGGATTTTTATATATTTTTACATAGTATGGGAGGGGAAATATTTACATAGGAGCTATATAACAGTGCTAGGAGGTTAATATGAATATGTGGGATGAATATGTATGAGTAAATGCTAAGTTTATAGAGTGAAAAACTTGGGCATGTGGGAATGAATGGATACCAAGTTATGAAGTTTGGGAAACTTGGCATAGTGGAAAATTTTTTGTACATAAGAAATGCGGCTTGTTTTGCGTAGGTGAAAACACAATTTCACTTAGTTTTTTCCATGAAATGAAGTGGAATAAGGGCAATGAGCAGATCTCATTGTCCTTGTGGGGATGTTAGTAAGTGTTCTTGGAAAGATGAGGTGGGAAATTAGTCATGCTCCATTTATTTTGTAACCACTTTTCCATAGCACCTTATGATATTTATGAGATGAAACCTGTTCCAAAGAACCAAATTGCTCATAAACATGCTTCTACAACATCAAAACGGCCTACCCAGCCTAGTACACCTAACATTTTTTTTTCATTTTCATTGGGTGCATTTGAACTAGCAAACCCTGATTCTTCTATTTTCTTTTAGCTGCCCTCCTATCTAAGTTCTACCCTTACCTCTTCCAAGGGCTCAGATTAAGCTGTTGAGACCTTTTGCTTCTCTACCTAACTACTTGTCTGCCAGGCTTGAACTGTTTGTATAGACCTTTATTCTATATTCTAAGACAAGTAAATTCAAACATGATCTAACCAGGATTAAACTGTCTGGCTATTCATCAACTGTGGCAAGAGTCAACCACCTGTACATAGTGAAATTCTATAAAATATGAAACCTTTGCAGCATGGAAATTATGAACATATTTGGCACTTCTCCAGTCAATCATGAAAAATGAAACATATTGTTATAGGATGCTAACAAATACAACATTATTGATTTTTTTAGGACATGTATCATTTATATGTTTCATGGTTATTGAATTTGTTATGATTCACATAACCCCCGACTCACTTTTGTGTGAGGCATGCCATCCCTTCAATATAACTAATTCTTTGCGATGAAACATCCTTTGAATCCTTGGGATTATAGGAATGTGCCTCAATGTTATATGAGGAGGACCATGCGATTTACCCTTTTTTATCTTAGCTACTTGTCAAGCCCACATTTCGGACATATCTCTTTTTAGATATATTGTCCTCTATAGAGAATACAATGATTGAGATAAGCATGATATGATATGTACTTAACGCCCAACATTTTCAACAATTGTGTTTCCTCTTCGTAGCTACCTGACAAGACATTATCACTCAGACGAACCTTACCTTCGAATAACTTGGAGTTGGTGGGGAATATAATTGTACAATGTGAATATTTAACATTCATAACATCAACCATTTTTAATGTTGACTGTGTGACAAGATTTATCAAAATATAATGACTAGTTGAACGATCATGCATGTGAATTACCTAAACATTACAAAGAAACATGCATTAAACATGTAAAACTTTGATTTCATGTTGTATAGGAACATCGTTGTCCCCAAATAAGTAGAATTTGACTTGTTGATAGCTCAAAAGAGAGGGGTAGTGGAATCCGATTTTAGGATTTCAAATAAGGTATCAGCGATATGATAATCATCCACTCTCTCATAATTCTAGAATGCATATAATAAAATTACCTCCATAGCAATTGTATCCCATATAATCATCCATAACAACCTCTAATTGATTTCCTCAATTTCCAACTTGTGATGAAGAACTATTATTTTTGCAGTAATTCCTAGTTGGTCAATCTAGTCATAGTGGGATTTGAATAGGTGGTTGATTCAACCATTCCTTATATTCTTCCTCTCTGAATCTTTCTCTTGATTTGACATTATAGTGGGGTGCAACATAACATGTTAGATGGGTCTCTCATCATCACTAGAATCCTGATTTCAAGAAATATGGAACACTACTAAAATATCGATGCTACTAGTAAATACATCATTAAAATTGGCTTCTCGAAATTACATTATACCAAACAATTATTACCATCGTTGATATAGGATTGTGGCTGGAAGATTTCATGTTCCATTTTGAAGGGTAAAGTGGCTGTCCATTTTCATCTACTAGATGCTTTTGATATGCTTCTCTTGATAAGAGCTTCCGACATTTATAAAATTGAGGAATATTTTATGCATTTGAACACAATTTGGAATCAAGATCCTACAAATTTGGATAAATTTTTATTAAAATTAACATAGATTAAAAATAAATAAAATCAGCTAGATAATCCAAATACAAATAAAATCTAAACTTACTGGAGATGGAAAGGGATAACTGGGTGAAGGAATTTTATCAGCAATATGGAACAAGATGCAATTTGAGGAATTTTCCATTTCATATTATGATATTTTCACCCTGCATTTAATAAAAAATAGAAATAAAATTTTATGTAGATATCCAAAATTAATTCCGAGAACCATATAGCCATAATATGAATTTCAATATTGTTTTCAAACCATTTATCAAAAATAAGATGACTTTAAGCGGAAAATGTATACTATGAACTAATTTAATTTATGTAGATACTCACCATGTCATTTGAGAAAGGAGAGAATATGAGTATATTTAGATTGATAATCTAAATAGGAAAGAGAAATTTATCACCAAGTCTATTAGAAATTAAAACAAATGTCTCTTAATCACCATCACAGTATTTTTCATTTTATTCGTAGCCACAAAATATTTATTAATTGAATGTTTATTTATAACTACCATTGAAATAAAAGTAAAAATTGTGCCATTACCTATGAAGAAAAAATTAAAGGCTCTCATGCATCCCTGTAAGCCCATATGTTTCTCTATTGCCCATAAAAATATGTAATCAACATTTTATACACATATATGACCTCCTTTTAGTTTACAAAATATTGCAAGAATTGAAATTTAAATATAGTAAACACGACTTTAACTCTCATGTCAAGAATTTAATATTATATATTAATACACATTTTTTTCATGGTTAAAGTCCTGATAGAGTTATCACTATATGATTTATATTGATTTTGAACTAAACAAAAATAAAAAACATTTGAACTGATTAATAAACCAATAAGTATCTAAATCTAGAATGAATCTTCAATGTTGTTACTAAATTCACTATTTTATGATTTTTTTATATTATAATATGTTTACTATTTGATAAGGATTGTGATCTTGAATCCTTATTATCATAGATATTGTACACAATTGTAAATACATAGTTTTATGTGTAATATTTTTTCCACTGTGAAAAAACATGTAACAATTTTTTGAATCTTACCAATTATATAAAATGCCAAGAGGAAAAATAAAAAAACAATACAATTATCGAAATAAGGAAAAAAAAAACGTACAAAAATATTATAAATGATGACATAACACAAGTACATATCAGATTACATTGTCACACCTTGAATACCTTCCTTTCTTAGCATGATAACATTGTTGTTCTCAAACATATGTTTTTACCAAGGTTGTGTCGTAATATAAACCATTAATCCATTTCTGACACATCTGGGTCAAAAAACACCTTGTTGTAGTGTTTGGGAAAACATAAGTCTCTCCAACTTCATGACACAACTTTGTAGAGTATACATAGATCATCCCACTATCGAAATATTCCTTTACATTATTTTCATGAAAGGTATCCCACCACTTCCACCTAAAAATAACATATTGGAAAGAAGAGACGTCCACTTGAATGATATCTTGTATATTTTGACCTAACCTAACATCCCCTGAATTAGGTTTTGATCATGGTAGCTAGCATGACTACATTCGTCAAACTTGACTTCCACTATGAAAATAATGTCCATATGCCTACATTGATGGGAAAAAATGCACGTATAAAAAGTGAAAAAATCAGTGTCATTTTGTTGGGTAACGGATCCCCCTTTATTGGTTTTGGGGCTTAAAGTCCACAATTTTGCGTAAAAGTATGGTAAAGGTTCCACAAAGTGCATAAAGAACAAATTGTAATGAGTCAAGTCAAAGGGTTTTCCACCCAAAAATAAGGTAAGAAAATAGAAAGTGAGCCAGCCAGCCCATGGTCAATAGACCATGGGAATGTATAAATAGAGCAAGGCTCTAAGGTTAGAAGTCAGTTTTTGGGTTTCGGATCTTGAGTGTTATGGGTTTATGAATGTGGCATTCACTTTGAGTATGTAAGTCTGAATCGTGGGTGATAGTAGTTAGAGTAGGCTCTGCATCTATGTGCGCAGAGGCTTGGTTGAGTCTGCAGCTATGTTCACAGGCCCTTGCAGTTGAATGCGTAGGGTGGATGTGGATTGTACTAAAATGAAGATTAATATAAAGATAAGTGCTTTTGAAATATTGTGCATGTAGTCACATATCTATTTATTTCACTTACGTTCTAAGTTGAATTCATATCTATGGTTGTGTGCACTGTTTATTGCTGTTGAAATGCTTGATTAAGACCCTCAGAGTTAGACCAGATCTATAATAAACTCATTAATAATAAGAATCCAAGAAGTGCCACATCACTAAACTTCACGAAGGCCAGATTTTTGTGCAAAGGAGCGTGAATATGCATATCAGTTCGTGACCCTTCCAGTCCTCATCCAGACATCCTTAGGGTGTGGAAACCTGGTTCCAACACCCTCCCATACTACCTCGAGTGAGACTTCAGTCCGCGCTCTGTGGAATATTGCTGAAAGGGTTGATAGTGTGGGATTTGTTTGGCCAAAAACTCTTCTGAACCTGGGTCATGCCCCATTAGGCCAACAAATGGTATATGTTACAAATCAAAGGTGCCATATGAAGTTAAAAATTTATAGAAATATATTATTACAAAGTTGTTGCACCAAATTCATTGTTTTAGTGCATCCTCTTGATCACATGGGTAATGACTAGATGCACCATATTTCTCTCTTACCTTATAAACAACCCCATTCTTAGGGATTTTCATAGGCATATTTTATTTTAAATGATCAATATAAGGTATTATTTTTCGATTCAAATGTTTGAACTTTGTCTTATCACCGTCCCATTTCCCTTTCTTTTGTTCATATAGTGTGACCCACGGTTGTGTTGCTTCTATATTGTATGGAATGAATTTGTTGACAGGTTCAATTTTTGATGGTATTGATGAAATCAAACCAACATATATAATATGTATGAGATGAAAATATGCTTAATAGGAATTTTAGTGTGAATAGTTACTGTGTGGGAATTTGAAAAATGATAAGCCACTTACTCTTTATGATGCACCACTTTCCATTCATTTGGATAAGCTCGACTTCTCTTTTGTCTTCATCCCTTTCATCGACTTCAACTACCACACCTCGTGTGTTTTCGATCTGCTTGATGTACTTGCTCACATAATAGAAAGACTCATATGACATATACCCCTATGTCATAGACCTTTTAGGATTTTCCATTTGTCGAATCAAATCTTTCAATTTATTAATATACCTATCTAAGAAGAGCATCCAATTACCAGAAGCCACCCTAACTAATTCAACACCATATACTACGTGAATTAGAAGATAACTTGCAACTCCATGAAATTCATTGATAGTTGCTTCTCAAATATATAAACAATATCAACTATCTCTTGACACCACCATGGTATGCTAGCCATATGAATCTCCTTTTGATGTGATCTAATGTGCTAATGCAAAAAATTTCAATATGGAATGTCATAGGTCTTAGGGGAAGTTATGGTTCACACGCCCAAACATGAGAAAAGGATAATGGCACTCCATAGTAAATAATGCATTACAAAATTATTTATTATAAAATATCCCATTGCATAAAAATAAATAATAAATAAAATAATATTTTTGACATACGTACTCTTAGAAGGTTCAAATGGTCATGCGATTTTAACCCAACAAATGGCCTAGAATAGTGAAGAATTTCCATAGTGAAGACCCATATAAAGAAGACACCCTCACATTCATTATAACTTCTTTTACTAAAGAAAGACCATTTTTCTTTAAAATACATGGGACATCACCTTCTTTGAAAGAGCAAGAGGGACCAACCCCTTCTTTATTTTCTTGTGTTGGCCAAATTTCTTTTTATTTTTTCAAGAAATAATATGTCTCCTAACAAAAAAAATGTTATATTGTTTTGATGATATCTTCCTTGATAAAGAAGATGAAACGTTTTCAAATCCTAAGATTCTCCTAATATGGGAGTTCATAAAAGACATATTTCCTTTTTATCCAAATGGAAAATTGATCAACATAGAAGTTGAAGAATTATGGATCATCGAACATAGGCTTCCCATTTGATTCAAACATCTATGGAAACTCCTTCTCCCCCTCTTCCTCATAGGCTTTAGGCCATTAAACTAGTGTTATTATTGTAGGCCTTGGCGTTCTCTTTGGTTTACCATTGAAAGCGATTGTTGCTCTTCTGTAAGGGTGTTATGCTAGGAACAATAACCAAGAGAAGTAATACAATGGATTTCATAGGTAATAAAACCACTTAGTATTAGGAGATGGTCCAAAACATTTATATCCATGATACCCTTTTGTTACATGACCAACAAAATTATTATATACATGTTGGCATGTTGTTAATGACCATGAATATTAGAAAATTTACACTAAAATAAATTAATATGCAAAACAATATTATTATGTATATAAACAAATCAATAAAAATGTAATTTATTAGAGAAATCTCCTAATCCTAGAAAGTCATGTACGATTTAAGCACATATTCCATACAACATAAAACTCCTCTATGTTGTGATGGGTATTGATCTATGGTACACATGTATCCATTCCCATAATTCCTTCAATTCATCTACCAAAGGTTGTAAGTACACATTCATATTCTTCGCTTGCCTTATACTAGGGACTATGGGAGCCACATAAGATCATTCTTCACATAAAACCATGTGGTGATATTATCATTGATTACTGCTACAGGACAAATAGAATAATTTGTGTTTTTCAGGGAATATGGGTTGGTGCCATCGATTGCTATGCTATGTCATAGACTTCGTGCAACATTATTGAATTTTCTAGGCCATGTATCCTTTATATGTTTCATGGCTATTGAATCAGTTATGATTCACATAACTCCTGACTCACTTTTGTGTGACGCATTGCATCCCTTCAAGATAACTAATTCTTTGCAACAAAACACCCTTTGAATCCTTGGGATTAGAGGAATTTGCCTCAGTATTGTATGAGTTGGACCATGTGATAGTCCCTTTTTTATTTTATTTACATCACTTCTCATGCCCACATTTCCAACATATCTCTTTGTCCATATATTCTCCTCTATAGAGAATACAATCATTCAAGCAAGCATGATATGATATGTACTCAACACCTAACATTTTTGACAACTGCCTTTCCTCTTCGTAGCTACCTGACAGGACATTATCACTCATAAGAACCTTATCTTTGAGTAACTTTCACTTGGTGGGGAATATAATTGTACAATGTCAATATTTAACATTCACAAAATCAAGCATTTTTAATGTTCATTGTGTGACAAGATTTCTCAAAATATAAGGGACAAGTTGATTGATCGTGCATGTGAATTACAAAAATATTACCAGGAAACATGCATTAAACTTTCCAAACTTGGCTTCTATGTTGTATAAGAACATCATTGTCCCCAACATAGTATAATTTGACTAGTTGTTATGTCCAAAGAGAGGGGTGGTGGAAGCATATTTTAGGCTTTCGAATAAGGTATCAGTGATATGAGAATCCTTCGTTAGCTCATCATTATTGAATGCATCTAAAAAAATTACCCCCATAGAAATCATATCCCATAAGTAATCATCCATAACAACCTCTATTTGATTGCCTCCACTTCCAACTTTTGATGAAGAACTATTTTTGTAATAATTCATAATTGGTGAATCTAGACATAGTCGGAATTGAATAGGTGGTTCATTCCATCATTCCTTATATTACTTCTATCTGAATCTTTCTCTTAATGCATCCTTCTTGAGATTTGACATTTTAGTGGGGTGCAATAAAATATGATAGCTGGGTTGCTCATCATCACTAGAATCATTCTTTTAAAAAATATTGAAAATTAGTAAATATCAATGATATTAGTAAGTACATCATTAAAATTCGTTTGTCAAAATTACATTATGCCAAACAATTATTAACACCATTGATATAGGATTGCGGCTGGAAGATTCCATGTTCCAATTGGAAGGGTCAAGTGGATTTCCATTTTCATGTACTAGATTCTTCTAATATTCTTCTCCTAATAAGATCTTCTAACCATTATAAAATAGAGGAATATTTTATGCATTTGAACACGATTCCGAATCAGGATCTTACAAATTTGGATACATTTTTATTCAAATTGTACATAGATTAAAAATAAATAAAATCAACTAGATAATCCAAATATAAATAAAACCTAAACGTACTAGAGATGGAAAGGGAGAACTCCGTGAAGGAATTTTATTAGCAGTATTGAACAAGCTACAATTTAAATAATTTTCCATTTGATATTATGAGATTTTCTCCCTACATTTGATAAAAGATAGAAATTAAATTTTGTGTACATATCTAAATTTTTTCGAGAAGCATATAACCACAATCTGAATTTCAATATAGTTTCCAAAACATTTTTCAAGAAAGAGATGACTTTAGGCAGAAAATATATACTATGAACTACTGCAATGCATGTAGATGTGTCCTAAAGAATAATTTGAGATTAATATGCCATGTTATGTGAAAATAAAACTTCATATAACTCTCAAATGCTATTGGTGTTCATATAAGGATGAATCACATTGATGCCTTTAAACATAACTACACCGAGGCATTCAAATAATAACATACCAATTCAACATTTCAAAAATAAAAATATTTCATCAGATTGGTGCCCTTATAATATAAAAGACAATGCATTTAAATAAAAACAATAGCAGTCGACACTTGTTTCCGACATTTTAAAAATAAATAAATAAAATTATACCATGTTAGTCTCTTATAAAAATTACAACATCGACCCATTTAAATACAAATTAGATCGTTGCATTCAAATATTAAGCACACCATTTGAGTATCACACAAAAAAAAATTTATATCATGTCAGTGTGTTGACAAAATATGACACCCCAAAAATTTCGATGTGCTTCACTTTCACATGTATTGGTGCTCTTTACTACAAAATAAATTGATGTTCAGATTAAGTGAAAAAAAAACATCAGTTTATTTTTCTTTTTTAAAATTGAAAAATGAGCACCAATTGAGTTTTTGAAATCTAATTTCATAAAGTATGTTAAATAGTAAAAGGTCATTCACTATTTCATTATTTTTCCAAAAATTTCAAGGGAGTTATTTGCAAGAGACACATAACAAGAGCAGTGTGCAACAAAAAAATTATTTAGAAGTTCAAAAGTTAAAAGGTATGGTGATTCAATGAAAACCCTGCATAGTAAAAGTTTTAAATTTTGTTGTTGATTTTACTAATAAATTTTTTACAATGTTTTTTGGGGTCTAATTAAAAGAGAGATCATTTGCAAGAGAGACATACATCGAGCATTGTGGAGCAATAGAACATTTTGGAACCAGTGAAAGATCAAAATTTGAAAGGTGTGGTGATTCACTCAAAACATTGCATGGAAAAAATTCCCAATTTTACTGTTAATTTTTTTTCAATTTAAGTTAGATTTATTAAGAATTGATGAAAAAAACTGAAACCCTACAAAATAAAAAAAAATATTATTGATTTTTCTAGTACAATTTTTTACGATCTTTGCTCCTATTTAGTTTTAATTAAAATTCAAAGAATAAAACAAAGAAATTAATACTTACCTTAAACCCTTGCTTCTTCTTCCTTATGTGACTACAAAATTTCACCTTAGGGTTAAACTCCCTATGCTACTTCACAATTAGGGATTTTTATTTTAGGCATTTTAGGGTTAATGGTTTTGTGAACTTATTATATATACATCGTTTGACATGTAAAGTAGGGGGGTGACATATTGAATTAGATCGAGACCTTGTTGGCACTATCCATATTTTTTTTTAAAGTAGCATATATTTCATGTTGCATCCTATGGAATATAACAAACTAGTGCATCCTTTGTAATACAATTCACTAGTGTGATATAACCTTATTTTCCCTATCTAGTTTGTTTATCGGTGATCCCGATGTAATATAACAAACTGAAACACCTATGCCAAATGACATTTTTAAGTCATTTCGGTGCTTTTATCATTACCAATAGCACCATCATAATTTAAAATTAATTTGGAAAATCAATTTTCATTATCGTTGGTAAGTAATCAAACGACCATTTTGTTTAGAAGATTAAATGCACCAAGGCATTTATTCAAATAAACACACTAGTTAGAAATGCTCTTTTTGTCCGAACATTATTTGATTTATGTATAAATATATTTAGTGGCTTATGTATTGAATGGTACTAATTTTATATTGATAAAAAAATGTTTAAGTGGTTGTTAGGTAACAAAAATAATGATCGACATAATGATAACACATCCAAAAAAGAAGAAAATGCAAATTCTTCATAAATTCCTTAAAAAATTAATATGTTTGAACTATATGTAAGTTTAAGTAATATGTATTGGTTAGTGTATGTCATGGAAATCCACAAGATGAAGAAGGTTGATATGATTATTTCTAATCTAAGTGCAGAAGAGCGTAAAATTGTGATATAAAAATTACAAAAACATGAAGCATGCTAATGAAAAATTACTATTAAATATGAGTTTTTTTCCATTAATGACATACTTAAGAATATTAGATAACATGTTTCAAAAAATCAATTCGTTCATATATGTTTAATGTTCTACAGGGAGTAGAAATGAAGGAAAAGGTGAATGTCATTCTATGAAAATAAGTTTTATAGAACATGTAAATCACGATGAATTGGTTGTTAGCTCATTTGTAGTGTTGTTGGAGGCTAATGAAAGGGGGGATTTTTATTACAAAATATGAGTGATATAATGGAATGAATGTATATATTTAATTTCCACTTATAATAAAAAGCTCAATCCAATGATCCTAAGAACCAAATTATATCTAAACTACAAGAAATGTTTCTAGAGTGATTGGTAATGGGACCTATTAGACTTGGAAAATAAAAAACATACAAAAAATAAAAAATAATAATTCAAAAGGTAATAGTACTAATTAAAATGATTTTCTAGAATTATATGTATATATTATTACAAACCATTCATTTATTAATATCAATTTTGTTATATTTAGTTTCCATATATGAATATAAAAATAGTTTATTATTTTATTGATGAAGATTATGGAAATTCCAAAGGTAAACAAGATTATATATGGAACATGCTAGTAGCAATATCCAAAAATGTGTAGAAGGATATGGTCAATGAATGGGACATAATTGCATCATAGGAGGAGCCATCTCAACAATGGCGTGCTTCAAATGTATGTAATCATGATTGAATTTGTACATATAAACAAATAATTTAGGACTAAATATTGTTTTTCAAGTGCTTTATTCTGGAAATGAAAACAAAATGGAACTCATTGAACACATAAAATATGATAGCAAGGAAGAAAAGGGTTGATAACATTTTTTCTGAGTAATTTTTAATATTTCCTTAATACAGCCCAAGGTTTAATTTCTACATACTTTAATTTGATTTACAACAAATATCCTTGAATGTATTTAAATTGGTTTTAAACTAAAATGAAGTTACATCGTAAGAGTTGGTTTACATTGGGTTAAATATGGGTTGCAAGTATATGTTGGCATATAAAGAAATAATTGTGCAATTTGTAAGTATATATGTTGTTTTACTTCTTTGATTTTATAATTAATATATTAAAAAAATGCTTTATCTTAAAACTATGATTTATTATGGGTTATAAAACTTGCAGGAAACAAAGTATGGAATTATGTCGACAGAAGAGTTGTTGCATCAACGCATGAGACTTGGATTTTAAACCATGTGTATAGTTCATGGGTCACTTCTTGCTGTGGTACATTTCAATTTGATTTACTTTCATGTATATTATTATTCTCACCAATGTAGAAATAATCATGAAACTTTATTCTTATCCTTGCTAATGGAACAAGATGCAGAAGATGAAAACAATCGATGTAATAAGCAGAACTTGTCTCTAAATAATGCAACTCATGGAAGTAGTTTGAGCACTAACAATAATTACAATAAGGAATGATGATCAATTTGGAAATCAATGCAAGGTCTCGTTTCTTAAATAAGGTGCTTTGTTTAATGTAATGGACATAGTATCCCAATTGAAAGATAAGGAGTTACCAATAAAAACCCTATTTTGTATGACAATGAGACTCTTACTAATATATAATAAAATGTATTTTAATTTACATTATTGTGTAGTCCAATGCCATTTTGAAATGTTACACCATTAATTAAATATATGGATGATTAAATATTATAATGAAGAAATGTGAAATCTCATAATATAACAAATTAATCCAAACATTATATAAAAATGCACTAATAAAATTTTAATTTATATGAATACTAATATAATATATATTTCAACCTTTCGATGAATAACATATTTAAAAAACTGCAATAATTTCATTTTCATAGGTTGATGTTTCTAAATAATAAAAAATATCATACAAATAACTAGTGTGGCCATAACATAAAAACGCATCAGTGTGTTACGTTAAATAAAAGCATCATTATGGCATCCGTTTCGCATGACTGATGCCTTTATGATAATGACAACATTGGAATGTTTAATTCTTCGAGCACTGATATTTTCTATAATTAATGCCTCTGTGCATTGTAATTCTTAAAGAACCATTGATTTCATAGAACTAATTCCCTAGTGCTACAAAATATTATTTTGAACCCGATGCATTATTATGATTAACAACACTAGTTCTTTTATATCACTAGGGAACCATTGTTTTTATACAAATCATATGCATCGACATTGCGATTTTAAATAAAAGCATTAGGTTTGTAATATGTTTTTCCTGCCTTGGTTCCTTCCATAAAAAGAAAACCTCGGGGCATTTTTTAATATACACTCACCATTGTAGTATACATGTCAAGAAATAGTGTTCTTTGCATTCAACTCCTCGATGCTTTTATTTATGCATGAATCTCCCATGATTTTATATATTTAGCACACTGATATTATTTTTCCTTGAAGTGGACCACTTAAAAAACATTCACTAAGACCTTAGGCTACCATGTTTTTCTACTCGTGGTGAATTTCTATTATAATCTCTGGTAAAACATGTGCTACCAAAAACAATTTTTTTAGTGGCTCATTTTTTGATAATTTTTTCCATTTTTATATCAATAAAAACCCTTGTTATAACCTCTCCTAGAAGGCATTTTCCTTGTAGTGAATTGAAACTGATTTGAATTTGTTCTTTGTGCAAGGGAACACATCTATAATTATTTGTACTAGTCACAGCCATTTTCTAGTTTTATTCCTTGTGTAAATATTTTGTAAATATTTTCTCAGCTTTAACATATTCCTTTGACAATAACATTTGTTAATTTATAAAGTTGTTTATAAATTAAAAATAAAAATGTAGTTTTCTAATTAATTTTAATTGCTTACTTTCTTTCTACTATATTTTTGTTATGTTACTTGATAACATTTTTCTTCTTTCAATTTTGTAGATAGATTATGTAACTAGTTTTTGTAACATACTTTTAAAATCAATAAGATTTATAATTATAATAGTTTTTTTTCGATATTTTATAGTATTAAGGCATGTAGTCTTGTGCTTTTTAATATTGTATTTAGAGTGGACTGTCTGTTCTCATTACTTGAAACTTTTATTTATCTTTTAATTTAACATACATTGGCAACAACTTATTTTCTTAGTAAATTAATTATAGTATAGCTTTAGTTTAATGTAGTATATAGTTTGGGATAAAATTATTTTAGTTTTGGTTGGATTTTCCTGGTATTCTTATTCATAGGAGGAGGAAGCCAAAGGCCAACAGAGCCTTAAAACCAATTGATAATGACCATCCCAAACAACTGGGGTTATTGAAAATCCTTGGTCTAGTTTGTCTCTCCCTTGTTGACTGTGTGTACTAATACATGTGACAATATATGGTAATATGAAATAAAGCATATATTGGTGTCGACATTCTTCCATAATTTCCTTCAAAAATAACTTATAAGCCATGTATATTGATGTGAAAAAATAGTTCTATGAAAAACCACGCAGTTTTACAACTCTATAAAATAAATTTTCAACACTAGTTGTGGGTTCTTTTTCTGTAGTTTATTATATGAACCATTTTCAAAAACTTAACCGCAATAAAAAAAATATGGTCATTACCTCTTTGTGCTTGAGATAATCCAAAAATAAAAGCCATGGAAATAGAATCCCATGGCCTACTTTCTATGGGTAGTGGTTGATAAAATTTATAGTTTTCCTTCTTAGCATATTATATTGGCACACTTTTCACTTTTCCACAATGTTTCTTTACTACAAATTACATACTTGGCCAATAGTAAAAATAATTTAACAAGAAAAATGTTTTTTCAATCCTATAGTGTCCTTACAATCGTCCCTTGTCTTTATCCTTTATTAAATTATCTCTGAGGGAACGTTTGGTTATGCAAAGTCGATTATTGTTTGACAAAACGTCATCCTAGATCATATAGCTTGATAACTATGTTTTACTCACATTGACTAGATTTTCATAGGTTGTATATGCTTCCTTAAAATCCATATCATCCTCGTGCATTTCTTTTGTTTCATGAATATATAGGATATTAACTTGGAATTATCACAACACTAAGTTGTTTCTACTTAAAGTGCAAGCTACCTTGTTTGATGCATCAATCATATGCTTAATCAAAATAATAAAATTCTTTAGTAGCTCAACCATTTTTACATGACTTTGAATTAATTTTGGTTGGCTGTTAATGAACTACAAAGCATGGTTCTCAGTGTGCAAAAAAAATTCATTTCGAACAAGGTAGTTTTTCAATTTTTTCAAATCCTAAACTATAGCATAAAATCACTCATCATAAGAAAAATAACATTTTTTTATTCATTGATATTCTCACCGAAATAAGCAACTAGTCCGAGTTCCTAACTCAAAACTGTTAGAAAAATATCATATATGACAGAGAAATGCAAGACATAATATGCGGAAAAACAAAAACACATAAAACCAGAGAGACACAAATATATGTGGTTCACCCAGTTTGGGCTACGTCCACCCTGAATAGCCAATATTTCCTTTCTATTATTCATCAAAAATAAAGAGATGCAACCTATAGAAGATCCACTATAGTATCCTCTGTTTTCTCTCACAGTCTCACCTATCTATTTCTCGCTCTAAGAATACACATCTATATCACAACCTCAATACAATACCCTCATACAAAGAGAGGGGTTGCCTTCTAGGGAAAAAAAACCTAAACTAAACATAAATTCAACTATCAGATCATCTACTTAATGAACAATGCAGATTGACTAGAAATTACTATACTTTTACAAGGCAATTTTACATCTGCTTTTAGCCTCGAGGGTGCTTCCCTCGAAACCCCCGTCGGGGGACTGCTAGCCCCCAGACCCCCCAGCCAGGGGGGTGGTATGGAGGGGTGTATAATATTCCTGGGGTATACATCTGACTGAAACAAAGACCTCTAAATTAGGATGATAATCATGCTCCACACCCAACAAAAACTGCTCCAATGGCAACTCTACTTCCATTTGTCACAACCTAGAAAAACTTATTGAAGTCCTCCATAGCCAAAAAATGTTTCTCTATGATCTTTTACTCTACTATATTAATTTCTTTATTTATTTCTACAGTCCACATCAATGGTTGATTGTTTTATTTGATAGATTTTACAATATTGTGCATAAAGTTCAGAATTTTTTTAATGACTTTTCTCTAAAAACCTTCAAGACAATGAAAAATCTTCACCCCAAAAATATTTTATGGGGTATGTAATCAATGATTACTCTAATATTTCTGAGGTTCATCTTCAAACCATCTCAAAAATTGTGAAGCCCAAATATACCAATTCATTTTTAATAAAGCTACATTTCTTCACATTAATAAAAAAAATCTCTTGTCATGACATCTTGAAAACCCATATAAGATGTCTCATATGCTCTTGTTTTCTTTATTGTATACTAAAATTTTGTCCACCTAAATAGTGACAAGCTTACCTATAAACTCCTTCAATACTTCATTCATGAGTCTCATTAAAGTGTTGGGTGCATTAGTAAGACAAAAAGGAATCACTAACCACATTCAATCCATCATTGGTATTAAAGGTTGTTTTCCATTCACCCCCTTCTCATTCAAATTTGGTGGAAACCACTCTTCAACTAAATGCTAGAAAAATATCTAACACCACTCAAATAATCGATTAAATCATCAACGTGTGGAAGAAGAAATATATACTTGATTGGAGTTTTGTTGATGCCCCTTGAATTAGTGCACATCATGCCATCCAACATCATTCTTTGGGCTAAGGACTATTGGAACAATACGCAACCTTAAACTTCCCCTTGTTTCCATAGCTCTTCATTTTCTGGAGGAGTTCTTTTGTAGGCTTACTAATTTGGGAGACCTGCTTTAGGAATAAAATTTATATGATGGTTGATGCTTTGTATAGGGGTAAGTTCATTTATAAATTCATGCATAAATATATTAGAAAAATAATCCTAAATATACTTGATTTTCTCATGAAATAATCTAGACTAGTACCAATGAGAATTAACTTAGGTTTACTAATCAAGACAAAATGGACTTCCTTCATGTTGACCTCTTGTAGCAACTCCATACCAGTGATTGGAAACATAATAGGGCTGACTTCATATTTAAATCCATCGTGTAAGGGTAGTAGTGTATGCATTCAACCATCATTCTCAAGCGTGCAAGTGTTCCTTATACTATCATGGATAGCTCTCCTATTAGACTTCCATATCCTTCCCAAAAAATGTGGAAAACATCCACAAGAATTTCATCTCACGTGGTGTTATTTAAAAATCTAGTTTTTCTACTATCTCTATGGAAAAAATATATAAATCTTACCATTATCAATTACAACCTTACATCACTTACCTCTAGACTTGCACATGGTCCTGTAAAAACTTATTCTCTGAGCTAATTTTATAGATTCCTCTTCTGAGTTAATCAAAACTCTCTTCAACAATAGGGATTATCCTACTTCAACAAATTCGTCAGCTACCAATATACGTGCATTCTCTTATTTTTCTTTTGTTGCATGTGCACTCCTAAAACCCATTGGAGTATTCTTTGGGCATTCCCAAGACGTAAAAACTACTTTTCCATAATTGGAGTATCTAGGATAGTATTCATTGCCTTTACCTATACCTATAGAGAAAGAACTTATTCCTATAAAGTCAAATCTTCTTCAGTTCTATTTAATTTTATTCTCACTTTCTTCTTTTAGAGGTTGAAATATTTCTTTTCTTCCTTATTTTAGGTTGTGTCTTGAAAGACCTTTCCATTTACCCCTTTGAATTTGTATTATGGATTCTTCTCCTCAACTTTTTAAGGTACTTGTTAGGAATCCCCAAATATGTTTAGAGTTATGATATCAATATCATCTTGAATCTCATAAATGAAAACATCAATATATCTTGAAACATTTCGAACATCTTATATAATGTGCCCATCTTTAATATTTAGTTTATAAATATATTGAGTATAATCATTCACTATGATGGAAATTTTTATATGTTTATGCAACTTCCTAAAAATATTTAACTAGTAATCCTTGTATTCGAACTTGTTCTTAATTTTTGTCACCATTCTGTCCCAACTTTTTCTCTTGGGATTTACTTTTATTCTCCTATCAACTTTCACTTCATCGCACTACAAGTTTACATGGCCCTTGAACCTTGTAACAACAAGCTTCACTTTCTTTTCCGTGTCTACTTATCCATGGAATTTATACAATCCATTACCATTCTACCTTCAAATTAAATTTAGAAGAAACTACTTCCATCCATACATGGACACCTGATCTTGTTATCATCCTTAGCATTTTTCTCGTCTACTAACTCTTCCCCTCACTAGAAAATTATTCTTTAACTTTACTAGTAACTCTAGTGTTAGCTACTCACCTCTCAATAGTTTCCATTGTTTCCAACCACTCTTGAATGAGCCTCATCTCTTCCTCTAAGGCTACATTAACAACAAACATTCTTCTTCCAACAACTCTCCTTCCACCTACTCCTTGAGCTATTCCTTTTCTCATTTCTACCATACAAAAGGGAAATTGTTCTTTGATATCACTTAATGGAGGTTTTGCCTCTATTTCCTTCAATTGTCACAAAAATATGCTAACCTTTCATGTCCATCCAAGATGGATTTGACAATTGTTGAGTAAATTTTCCATATATTATTATCATTAACCAATGGGATTTCTTATCACTCACTTGTTAGTGCTCGCTAAAAGACTATTTCTTTATCTGTGGGTGGTAGTAATAAATACAACTGTCGAAAATATTTTTATTTTTTGGGGCTATATATTGATGGGATTGTGCGGTATTCACCACCTAGAATTAGCAGTACTCTTATGTTACTGGATTACCTCGTTTAAATGACAAATTATGGGCATAGTAAATAACTAATTTGGCTTTACCATAGGTCTCCAAGGCCTACCATGGATTAATTGGGGTTGCGGGTAAGGTCCAATACGCAAAGTCCTACTATGGAACCACTATTATGGGGGCACTACCATTGAATGGAGTGACTATGGTGTGGGCCTAATATGGGTTCAATGTAGGACCGTCATTTATCCTACAATCCATCTACTTTGCTATGAGTTAACGAAGAGTGGGAGGTTACGAAAAGGGAAGCCACCCATAATAACACCAATCTTGCTTTTTTATGGGACTTTGATGTGAATCCTTGTATCAAAGTTGAACCACACAGTTTTTGGTGTCCTCTCATTGACCGATTTCATCTGAAATTTTGATAAGGCTATGTTTCCTCTACTCTTATGACATTTGAAACTAGTCACAAATTTCATGGAGTCTTTACTATTATGGCATTCACTTAACATAATCAATCAATATGGGAAGGTTGGATTGTTTCATATCCTAATAGTACATTCACCCAAAACCATAGAATAAAAGCCATGATGAATAGAGGACATCAAGCATGTCGACACTATATTATGTAGAACCACTAAATTACACAAAATTTGTAATTACTTTATACAAGGTTGAGAGATACTCAGTGTTGGGTTTTGACTTGACCCATTTTTTTCCATGTTTTCGAATCGCATTCCCCCTACTTTTGAACATATTATCTATCCTACCTATGTATTTTCTACTCATTTTCCTATTCTTTTCCTAAAGTTTTCCATTATATTAAAGGTATGTGGATTTATTATTAAAAACATCATTTTGTCTTTAATCTCTAATTATTCTATGGGTAAACTATTAGTTCACTTAATTACTCTCTAACTAGCTCTAAGCCCATGTGCAGGATCATTCCCCTTGGAAACAAGATTATTTTTGTGCCAAAACGCCAAGTTCTAGATTCCCTATAGAGGCCCGGATTTCCTGTAGAAATTGTGACTGCACATAACTACCCAAAATTCTTGCAGTGAAACCTGAGATTTGGCATGAGGCACACACGTTTTGGCTAAACCAAGACAAGGGTTGAAAATGGATTTTGATCCACATGGTTTCTATCCTATCAACATTTTTTATTTTCCCTTTTGACCATGTCTAAAGCTTCGATCTATTTGGCTACAACCGCTTTACATGGACACACTCCTGAAATGATATGATGTCCAATCTATGCTTCCAATCATAGATTGTACATGTTCTAGCTTAGATCAGTTGATGTTGTTATTTCTGTTTGGATGAAGCATTATTTAGCATGTTCTTGTTACCACCAACCACTTTTGGTCTTGGTCCTTTGTATAAAAGGAGTAAGAATATGGGACTGAGGGTTACTGATGGTTAGGGAGGGTCGTGCTTAGATTTATATTGTTGTGTGGCTTCAAGCCTGTGCTATAACTTAAAATTTTCATATATTAATACAAATTTCATGTTCTTCCCATTGTTCTGAGAAACTTCTCTCGTCTTTTTAGGGGTTTTGAGCAAGCTTAGGGCCCCCCTTTGCTCACAACACCCATGTATAATTAGTTTCTGATTTATTAATGTTTCGGGTTTATTTTATTAGGCTTTACCTCTGATTACAACAATAAGATCGTTTCATAACCAATATTTCATTTATAAATTAGCAACACCTAGATGAATTGTTAAATTTCTATTTATGGTGGCCATCTTAGAATGAATTCTGATTGTTTCCATTTCTGAGATTGTTGAAGAGTGGTTTGCTGATATTCTTTCAGAATTACCAACAATAAGATCATGAATTGTAGAGGGAGTGAATTCACTCTATAACCTTTACTATAAATTGGTTGATCAAGAGAGACTTGCATTGGTTTATGTGATTCAGTAGTTAGAGATTTGACACTTCTAAGTATTTTTCCTGCATATTCTTTTCTTACACCTTATCAGTTTACCTTCCCGAGTTGATAATTTATGTTTCTCAAATTATGCAAAATAATTTGAATCAACGTTTTGGTGTCATTGCTGGGGAGGTGCTAAAGGGGTAATACTGAAGTGTTTTTGTGTTTTACGCATTGTTTGAAATTTTCAGGGCTAGAGGAGTCAAAGTGATAAGACGTAGGGAAAACCCCACACACCAGAAGAGGTCAAATTATTCACCAAAGATGTTCCTTAATTGTCTATAAGTATTTTTTATTGTCTTTTGACTTTGTTTTTTTAAATCGCTGGTTGGGTCCAACATTTACCAACGTCCTTTGTGTTGGTGCGAGCACCACTTCATTTACTAATACATTGGACAGGAAAACGAAGTCTGCAAAATCAAAGGAAGTAAAAGAAGATGAGTCTAGTCCAAAGGCCTATGGTCCTCAAAAGAGCCTAGAACCTACTCCTGGATCGAAGCCTTCTAATATTATCCATTCTAAGTCTCCTGGTTCAGCAGGACCTGCAAAATGCCTAGCCCATAATCCCTTTAGGACCAAAATGGCTCATGAAGAGGGGATTAGTCACACAGAGGGATATGACGAGAAGGAATATGAAATAGTTACATTTCAATTTTGTATCATGGAAGCTAGTGGAGCTACTCAAATGAAGAACATTCCTCCTTCAACCTTGCCTAACTTAAGAGGGGTTCCTAGTGAATATCCTTATGCCTTTTTATTTGAGTTCGATGTGTTGTGAAGGAGATATGACTATTTTTCCAATGCTCAAAAGTTGAAGTTGTTTCCTGCAACATTGAAAGAAGCAGCTCTCAGGTGGTTTATGTGGTTGGCTTCAAACTCCATTACAACTTGGGACAAAATGAAGAGGGTTTTCTTGAAGAAATATCAAGACTATTGTAAGACTAGGGATCTTAGGGAAGAAATATTTGGCATGACTCAGAAGGAGGGGGAGAGTCTCGAGGAATTGGTTGAAATATTTCAATACAATTTGCAGAGATGTAAAATGAATTAGTTGAGTAAGGACACCAAAAAAATAATTTCTTTTACAGCCATCAGTCCAGAATATCTTGAGATATTTAATCTGACGGGGGGAAGTGATATCTATAAGTTGGGATATGATGATGTATGTGAACTTTGTCGACGATATTCAAGAGGAAATTATAAAGTTGGAGGTGGGACTAGAAGTACTACTTCTAGACTTGTCAAGCCAGTTGCTGGAGCTGGAGTAACTAGGGCAGAAACGGTAATTTATTTGAAAATTTTAGAACTGATATTCTTAGCACATTGTCTTCTCAATTGGATATTTTGCAAGTTAAGAAAAAACAGGAGAAAGAGGATTTTCAAAAAGCCTTAACCATGTTCTGTCCAAAATCCTGGAACAAACATGCTTCAAGGGAGTGTCCAAAGGAACTATGCTTACTTTGTGAAGTAGAACATTCCACTGAGCAATGTCCTTCACTTCCTAAAATGAAAGCATCATATATGAAAGCTCAAGGGGCTATCAATGTGCTCTATGCTATGGCACCTCAAAGACAATCACAACCATGTGTTTCAGGTATGAATCAGTCACATTTTCAAGTTCCTTTTAATAAAAGTCAGTCACATTTCCAAAATTCTTATAACCCAAATCAAATGTGGAATATTACAATGCCTTGGCAAACCTAGCCTCCAAAACAACCTTGGTAGGGAAATTTTTTTAACCCTCCCACTCAGAATTTTTCTCCCCAAAATTTCTATCCTCCACAACCCACTCAACAACCATTAGTCAAACCTCAACAATGACAACTTCAATTGCCTACCCTACCAAATCAACCACGTCCCACACAGCTTCCTGCCTAGCCAATGTCTAACACCAACAATAAAACCATCAAATCTGCTCACAACAATGCATTGGTCCCTTACCCCACTTTTCCTACCTATTGTATTACACTGTAGTCATTGCATGAAATTTCTATTCCTATTCTATAGGAATTTCTTGTGTCGCTGCAAGAAATTGAGTTAAGGTCGGGAAAAGTGGTAAATCATCCAGGAATAATTGAAGAGATTGAAAAGGAAGATCCTCCAGAGATGCATGAATTTGAAACCACACCTGAACCAGTAATACAACCCACTTCAAGGACACAAGAACCTTCCTCATCAAACAACATCCAACCTCCTTTTCTGGAAAGATTGGAAGTAAGACCAAAACAACCCGAATGTGAGTTTGATCTTCTGTCTGAATTGAGAAATATGTGCATCAAGATCCCATTGCTACAAGAAATTAAAGGCATCCCAATTTATGCCAAAATAGTAAGGGAGCTATGTACTAAGAAACCCGGAAGACAAAAGAGAGAACTCTCCACAATCCAAGTAGGTGGAAAGCTACCAAGCTTGATTTCTACTAGATGTGTTGCTGAAAGATATTCAGACCATGGAATTCCTGTGGGTACCACCTTTATCAGTGGACAACCTCTAAGAAACACTTTAATTGGTTTAGGTGCTTCCATAAATGTTATGACCAAGGAAACCTTAGCCAAAATAGGAACCTTTGATTTGTTAACCACCCCTACCATGCTTGAATTGGCTGAGAGGTCTAAGATAAAACCAGAGGGAGTTTTAGATGACATTGTAATCTCATTAGATTCCTAGCCATACCCTACAAGTTTCTATGTTCTTCAACCCAAAGCCAACTTCGGAGGTCATCTGTTGGTCTTGGGGAGACCGTGGTTAGCCACGACAGATGCTTACATAGGGTGTAGGCTTGGGAATATGACCATCACCCATGGGAATGAAACAAAGCATGTCAATTTGTACCCCCCTTCTCAACCTCTCCTTAGATCAACAAACACACATTGGGTTGAAGAAGAAGAAGAAGAACATGATTCCTAATGTGCCCAACCAGTTTTGACCTTTCCCAAGCCATGAGCCTTAAAGAAAATTCAGAAGATAATATGATAAATTGTTGTATTTCTAATCCTGATTTCTTGTAGCAAGAAGATGGGAAGCCTAATCGTAATTTAGATTTCATTACTAATTTGTACAATTTTCATGAAAATAGTACAACAACTGGGTTATATTCATGTTTATTATCTGCATCTCTTGCATATTCTATGTCTGAATGGGGGAGTAAGGTGGCTAAATTTTTTCCTAAAAAACCTTTGACCATCAATTCTTCCTTAACCCCTGAACAAGAGAGACAGTTAATCTAATATTTGAAAAAAAATTCAGATACATTTGCATGGGAGTATACAGATATGAGAGGCATTCACCCAGACACATGCATTCATCATATTTACATAGAAGAAAAATCCAGGCCTATGAGACAGCCACAAAGTGTTGAAAAATGTGCAACAAGAAATGTTAAATTTAGAATGTGCTAAAAATAGACTTGCTAAAAATAGCATGTCTAAAAATAGCAGTTTGGCCACTGAGGTCATTGGCCACATTGGGTGAGAGGTGAAACTGCTAAAAATAGAAAGTTCTAAAAATAACATTTATGGGCTCCTTCCTATTTATAACAGTCCCTAGTCTATCTATAGGAAGTAAAATTAATTTTGGTCTTAACAGCAGTTTAAAATATTAATTATTTAATCTCCATGAATTAATTAATTATGGAAAATTAAAATTGAAGTCTTTGTGAGATCATGCAATTATTTTTTGCGTTGATTAAAGGAGATAAGGTTTAGTGCTATAATGAGAGAGTCAGTTGACTTAGTTATAAATAGTCAAGTCCAGTTATATTATTTTAACAAGTTGTTAAAATAATAAAATATAGTTTGTTAATGCTTGCATGCATGTGACAACTATTATTTTAGATAATTGAGGATTCACTCATGGATAAATGTTGCATGTAAGTTCTGTCAGAGACACAGTTGAGATCAGATGTGGGACAGTGTACTATCAGATGCTTAACTATTTCTAGTAAGTCTTTTTTGCATGGTTGATGAACTAGTGTTCTCAAGGAATATGTAGTTGGACCATTGGTTGTTTTTGGTATGTTGGAATTAATAGCATATGATTTTGCTATTATTTCCTGAGCAAACTACATAAGGACCATAGGGAAAGGCTATATAAACAGGGCTTCGTTGGTTCATGAGACATATCTTCATATCTTCATAGTTCATTGAGAACTGAATAGCTTGAGAGCTAATTCTTTTGTATTGTGAAGAGGATTTCCACTTGATTGATAATACATGGTTGCTGGTGCTTTCCCATGGATATATCTTGTGTTATGTGTAATTATTTCTCTTGATTAGTTATGCATGTTTCTACTTGATGTTGCTCATGATTTCAATTATTCTTTTGGTTAATGTTTTGTAGAATTAGAACAAGTATTATGCTTTAGGACATTACATATATTGGTTTGTTCTACAGGTGAAATTTCTACACAAAGGAGGATGAACCCCGCTTTGAGAGAAATTGTGAAAGATGAATTGTGAAAATTATTGAATGTTGGATTCATGCACCCTATCTCGGATAGCCAGTGGGTATCTCCATTAGTTATTGTGCCTAAGAAGAATGCTAAGTGGTGAGTGTGTGTTGATTATATAGAGTTAAATAAGGATACTTTAAAAGATCATTTTCCTTTGCCCTTCATAGACCAATTCCTAGACACCTTGGATGGAAAAAAGTATTTTTCCTTTGTAGATGGGTTCAGTGGGTACAATCAGATTAGGATAGCCCCTGAAGTCCAGGAGAAGACCACTTTCACATATCCTTGGGGAACCTATGGATACATGGTACTATCATTTGGTTTATGCAATGCACCAGCCACATTATAGCGAGTGGTCCTTGGTATTTTTCTGATCTTTTGCATGACTGTATAGAGGTTCATATGGATGATTTTACAGTTATGGGTGATACTTTTGAGGAACATTTACATAATCTTGAACAATTTTTGCAAAGATGTAGGGACGCTAACCTTCCATTAAGTAATGAAATTTTTTTAATGATTATGAGCGAACATATTGTGTTGGGACATCATTGTTTTGCTTTCGGACTTAAAGTTGATCTGGAAAAGATTGAAGTCATAATGATGATACCTCCACCAACCAATCAGAAATGAGTTCAAAGATTCCTTGGACATGGAGGTTACTACAAAATGTTTTTTGAAAATTTTACGAAAGTAGCCTTTACATTATTTAAATCATTTACTAAAGAAGCTCAATTTCATTGGAGTGATGAGTGTCAAGCTGCATTTGATACAGTTAAGGAAAAACTTTCTTCAGCCCTAGCTTTGAGAGGCTCAGATTGGAAATTGCCTTTCCACATTGCCATGGGATAGGAAGAAGATCATGTAACTCATGCAATTTTATATGTTAGTAAAAATTTAACTCCTACAAAGCTGAATTATATGGTAACTGAGAAAGAATTCCTTGTTGTGATTTATGTTGTTAATAAGTTTAGACATTACATCATAGGTTATGAGGATTTTGTACACAAAGATCACTTTTCCATTCGATATCTCTTGAATAAAACAACCAATAATGGCAGAGTTACTAGGTGGCTTTTGTTGCTACAGGAATTTGACATCATAGTGTTGGACCGACATGGAAAGGAAAATCAGGTAGTTGATTTCTTATCTAGAATCAACCACACAGGTGAGGATGTTCATTTTAATGATAGATTTCCTAATGAAAATTTGTTTTCCATTTTGCTGAAATCACCTCAGTTTGTAGACATGGACAACTACCTTGCTATAGGAAAGTTACCTCCTTATTTTTTTCTAACGAGAAAAAGAGAATTGTTAGAAAGAGTGTTGATTATTCTTGCATTAGGGGAGATTTATTTTTCACTAGACCTGATTTCATTATTCATAGGTGTGTCTCAGAGAACGAGATATATGATATTCTAAGAGCTTGTCATGATGAACCATGGGGAGATCACTTTGCAGATAAGCAAACAACTTACAAGATCCTTTGCTTAGGTTACTATTGGCCAAATCATTTCAAAGATGCAAGGGAATATGTTGGAAAGTGTGACAACTACCAAATAATGGGAAGGCATTTATAATCAGATGAGATGCCTTTGCAGCCACAGGTTCTTATAGAACCTTTTGAGAGGTGGGCTCTTCATTTTGTATGTCCCATCAACCCCATGTCCAAAGGTAAGAAGTACATTTTAGTTTTCACTATTATGTTACGAAATAGGTGGAGGGAAAAGCACTACCTAGAGAAACAGAGAAAAAAGTGGTAGACTTTCTTCTTTCTGATATTTTTGTAAGATTTGGGGTACCTCGTGAGATAGTTAATGATCAAGGTACTTAGTTTGTGTCAAAGCTTATGCAGGGAATTGTGCAAAAATATCAGATTACCCACCAGAATTCTAGTCCTTATCATCCATCGGCCAATGGACAGGTGGTCAACAATCAAAGCATTGGAAATAGTGCTTACCAAGACAATACAATTACATAGGAAGGATTGGGGTGACCGGCTTCTTGAAGCATTGTGGGCCTACTGCATTACTTGGAAAAACACCACTAGTTTCTCTCCTTATGAACTAGTATACGAAAAACAAGTTCTGTTCCCCATTGAATTTTAGATCAGAACTTTTACAATGGCAGTAGATTTGGGTACGAATATTGACAAAGCTCAGCAACAAAGAATCCTGCAACTCAGTGAGTTGGATGAGATCAGGTAGGACACTTTTCATCATACTAACTTGATTCATAGCAAAGGGCTAAATAGCATGACAAATACATTAGGAAGAAGCAGTTTAATGAGGGAGATTGGGAATTGTTGTATGACTTGAAATTCAAGAACTTTAAAGGAAAATTTAATACACATTGGTTGGGTCTCTATGAGATTGAGAAAGGTTTTGATAATGGATTTGTTATAGTTAAAACCATTGATGATGGGAGTGTTACATTCTTGGTGAATGGCCACAGACTCAAGTTATATCAGAAACCCCAACCCACAGAGGAATGTTTGCGAGAAATTGTGAATAAAAGAGAACTGGAGATGTTGAGGGAGGGTGTTATTCCTTCCACTATCTCTTCTTGATTCCTGCTGACACAATGAGCTTCCTCTATTCCTCCTCATGCTTGGTAACATATGATAGGAATGTCTATTGGGAATAGGTTTATTCCTTTTTCCAAGCCCAATGGACTGATTACGAAAAAAGAACCCCCCTGGTGTCTTCTCTTCTAAGTATTTCAGACTCTCTAAAAATGAAATCTGGTAAGCATGGACTATCCTGGGCTCATTAAAATTACAGGTCAATATGTTCCTTTAAATAAAATTTTGTTTTTAGATTAATTATGGTTTGCTTGTCATGGAATGATGTGGGATTTATTAAAGCCCTCCTTCCAACAATATTATCCCATCGACATCAGAAAATTATTTGGGTCCAAGATCAAAGGTTTATGATGCCTTGAGGTCTGTATGCATTAAAGACAGATCATCTCACTAGAAGCAATGGAGAATCAAAATAGCTTCTTGATTGCTGGATCCTATATGAGTGTTCAACATCAACACATTTTCACACCTAGTATGATGCATTATGGTACCTTGGCCCTCATTTTCATCAATGGTGATGGGCCTTGTGTTGGTTAACAAATAACCTTAAGGGATGATAATCCAATGAGTTTGTTGCACGTTCAGCATCAACACCTGTATTCATGTGCACTGAATTGTACACATCTGGAGGAGAACGTGAAGATGGTTTGAAGAATTGTCAGCCCAATTTCCTGCAAAAAGCCCAGCATTTCAATTCCCTGCAAAAGAGCAGCATTCAAATTTCTGGCAGAAACAAAAAGAAGGTGATAATATGTATGAGCATGAATGAAGCATGAGTGATGTATTCATGGAATATAATATTGAAAAATAGTGGGTCATCATTGCAAATGAAGTGCACAACAGTCAAGGTACAAACTCGTTAGAGGTAAAAAGAGGTAATGTATAGAATGGTGATGAGATGATGAAAGTGAAAAGTTAAATGATGTTTCATTTTTATAATTTCCATGTCTTTTACTAATGTCTTACCTTGTGGCCACCTCTACCGTATTCCAATGCATGATCATTCAACTTTACCTTACCATTCGCCATCCCTATACCATCGTGTCACAATTACGTTGTACTTTTCAATGATGAGATCATGACAGAGTCATGATCATGGCTGTTGTTTTTTGAGATCTTGTGTGTTGATATTTTTTATATCATTTCCTCACTCACTCCCTATATCCATGACTTATTATTGTGTAAGTCTGTCACTAGATTGTGTGATATTTCCAAAGAATGTGTAACTCTCGTCTCCTTCTTCTCAACTTCCATTTATGGTCAAAATCAGAGCCCCTATGTGTTTTGAGTCAGAAGCGCCAGAGCTACTTCAGGCTTACCCACGCGCTAAACGTTGATTGGAAAAGGCATGGTGGCTTCCATTTTTGATGAAATTTAGTAGCCATAACTCGGAAGTGACCAAGTCATTTGCTTTGAACATGGATGGGGATCACGTTCAAGTGGGGGATGTGGAGTTCAGACTAACTAAAAAATTGGTGGTGCGGGCTTGTGGAATTTTGCAGAAAGGAGAATGTTGGTTCAAGAACTAGTGTTTTAATAAGAATTTGTGCATGTCATTCCTTCTCCCAGAGCACGCAAATCTAGATTGGATTAAAGGCGTCGTGCAAACATTCCTGCAGGGTAAGTATTTGGACCTCCTCTATTTCCAACAAAAATACATCATAGCAAGGGTCGTTTTGGCCTCACCTTCTTATTTCATGTTTGCTCTTTGGCCCATATCTATGAAAAACACTTGTATTTTCCCTGCCATCTACGAATGTCTTTGATTAAGATGTCTACAGCTACGAAACACAAGGAAACTACTTTGGAGGATAGTATCTACCACACTGCGTCGGTGAAGATTATCATAATCAAGTTTTGAAAGGGAAAGGAAGGACTTAGATTGAGTTCTTGAAAGAGAACTATTTTGTAGACAGGAAGGAAGAAATAGAATCCTTCTATTCTAGGAGGACAATACCCGCAACCGAGCCTTCAACAGTGTTGCATACATGTCAATAGATGCTGAAGGAAAGGAGCAAGATGAAGGGCACATGCCCTGCCATAGCTACACAAACAGAGGAACTTAGGATGCAGCGCTAGCAGGGGCCAAAAATACCAAAGAAAGAAAAATATGATGGTGGCCCGAGTGAGGTGAAACCCATGAGACCAAAGGTTGGGAGAAAACCTCCATGGATGAAAACTGGGATAAAGATTGTGGAAATATAAGATGACCACAACGTCGTGGTGACAAGGGCGATAGGGGGCAAGAAAACCGAACTGAAATCTGTCGCTCCTATTCCTGTCAGATGGTTCATGAGATGCCTAATTAAGCAGTCATCAGAGCAAGCAATGGGAAGAATATTAGAAGAAAAAATATTTTCTGACATGCTCGAGAAAGGCGAGATGAAATGTTGTGTTTTTCCTAAGGATGAAGTTTGTATAGATTCTGTTGCATTCATTGTGGAGGAGGAGCTCCAATATGAAGGTGGCGGATAATGAAGAGGTAGATATTTCAGAAGAAGAAGACCTAGAGTCTCCCCACGCAGATGAAGAACCATATATAAAGGATGAAAGCAAAAGGCCGTCACTGGAGGAGCTGGAAGAGATACTCATTGAGTTGACCATTTTTGAAAGAGCCCCGCGAAAAGGAAACGAATAATTGAAGGAAAGCAACCTAAGGGATGCAAAGGGAGCATGAAGACTGGATTCAGAGAATGGATCAGGTATTAAACAAGAAACAGAGTAGTATTTATCGTTTGAAATAGAAGAACCGGGCATATAAAAATCAATTTCTTGCAGAGCTCAGCATGTATCAGTTAGAATAGTTAACTAAAGTGGTGGATTAGCTAGCTACAACTTCTATAGCTAAGGGTAAGGACTAAAATGTTTTTGGATAAATGATGGTTTTGTTGCATAGGGGACATGAAAAATCTCAGTTGTGGGGGAGATGTTGGGTTGTGACTTGACTGGTTTTTTAGTCACATTCCCTCCACTTTTGAACCTATTTTCTATCCTACCTATTTATTTTCTACTTGTTTTCCTATGATTTTCCTAAAGTGTGCCATTAGATTAAAGGTATGTGGATTTATTATTAAAAACATCTTTTTGTATTTAACCTTTAATTATTCTCTAGCTAAACAGTTAGTTCACTTAATTACTCTCTAACTAGGTCCAAGCCCACATGCAGGATCATTCCACTTGGCAACAAGATCATTTTTGCACCAAAATGCCAAGTTTCAGATTTCCTGCAGCAACTGGATTTCCTACAGAGGCCTAGATTTCCTACAGAAACTGCGACTGTGCCTAGCTGCCGAAAATTCCTACAGTGAAATCTGTGATTGAGCATTACGCATGCATGTTTTGGATAAACCAAGAGATGGGCTGAAAAGGGATTTCGATCCACATGGTTTCTATAATATCAAAATTTTTTATTTTCCCTTTTGACTGTATCTAAAGCTCTGATCTACTTGTTTGCAATCACTCTACATGGATGCACTCTCGAAATGATATGTTGTCTAATCTATGCTTCTAGTTATAAATTCTACTTGTTCCAACATAGATCAGTTGATTTTGTTCTTTCTGTTTGGTTGTGGCCTTATTTAGCATATTCTTGTTACTACGAGCCACTTTTGGGCTTGGTATTTTGTATAAGAGTAGTAAGAATATGGGAGTGAGTGTTAGCGAGGGTTAGCTAGGGTTGTGTACAGATTTATACTGTGTGTGGCTTTAATCCTGTGTTGTAAACTAACACTTTCATATATTTAATACTAATTGCGTGTTTTTCCCATTGTTCTGAGTAGCTTCTCTCGCGTTTAGAGGGGTTGTGAGTAAGGGAAGGGTCCCCCTTCACTCACAACGCCCGTGTATAATTAGTTTCCTACTTATTTATGTTCCTGGTTTATTTTATCATGCTTTACTTTTAAGTATAGCAATAAGATCATTACATAAACAATGTGTCATTTATAAATTAGAAACACCTAGATGAATGGTTGAATTTTTGTTTATAGTGCTCATCTTAGATTGAATTCTGATTGTTTCCATTTCTGAGATTGTTGAAGTGTCATTTTCCTATACTCTTTCAAAATCACCAACAACAAGATAATTAGTTGTAGAGAGAGTGAATCCACTCTATAACCTTTGCTACAAATTTGTCGATTAAGAGAGACTTGCATTGGTTTATGTGATTCAGTAGTTAGAGATTTGACACTTCTAAATATTTCACCTGCATATACTTTGCTTGCACCATATCAGTTTACCTTCTTGAGTTGATAATTTATGTTTCTCAAATTATGCAATATAATTTGACTCAACACTCAAGACATACTAGATTTTCCTCATTCTCCTCCCTCTCTTGTCTTCTCTAGCTTAGAGAAAATATCACTACGCCAAAATGGGGGTGCTAACTAAGAGCCCTATTTTATTACTATAGTTGTCCCTATTCTAAATTATGAATTCAATTTCACATGATATAACATTTACATCTATCCCATAAGGACACATCAGCATAACCTATGAAAGAACTCAAATTCTCCTAGTTAAATATCACAATTTATAGTGATTAGAAAAACGAAATTGGTCTTGTGGGTAAAATATTTTAATGCTCCTACATCAATAAGAATAAGTTATATTGTATCTTTTATCCCTTCAGAAACCAATTTCTTGGCTATGTTGAAATTGTGCTTCAGACATTAATGTTTATAATTGTTGTCACTTGTTTGTCACGTAATTGTATGTTGTATTCTCAAATGAAGGAGCTAAAAGACTTGGTTTTAAAACCCTCAATACTTAAGTGACATGAAAATCTAAGAATTTCATTTGATTGCTGAAAATAAATGATGAATGAAGAAATCTTGAAGAAGTCATAGACAATATGTTGTTTTACACATAATTTACTATCTGTAACTTAGAAGAATTGCAGAGGTAGGAACTTCAAGTGTAGGAGTGCTCTTTTAAGGGATTTTAACTCCATTTAAATAAGAAAATAAAGACCTACAACTTCATTACCATACTTAAAGGAAGACAAAATTTGATGACACATAACAGAGAAGACACAAAATCATACCCAAGGATGTATGGAAAAATTTTGATTCTTTGATTAATCAACAGTTCTATCAGGAATACAGTGGTCTAGTCTCTAGGTTCTCCAAAGTTCAAACCCCTTCTCTATAAATTTTCCTCTTTTTATACATTATGAGACAGTTGGTAATCACCAAAAGTATTAAACTACTTAGCTATTCTCCTAACTGTCTAAAGTAAAAGTTATTACAGAATATTATATAGAGGGTAAAAGACACCTCATTCTTAAGAAAATAAAATAACAAGAAGTAACATAAATTAGTAGGTAATGGCTATTCTATATTCAAATCGGTGGCTGGAGTACATGGTCTGAGTGTTATTCTGCAAGCTGTAACCATGTAGATGTCCTGATGATAGTTAGACTATTTTAAGATAGCAAACTGCAACTTTACAAGAACTCGGTGCATGAACTTGGGCCCACACATATATCGGGAGTGTTCTAACTGGTGGAAACACTAAGAAACCTAACCAATGAACTTTCCTTTGGAATTTTAGCCATTTGCCTCTAACTTTGGTCATTTTTCTAAAACAACGAAATTGATTAATCCACACAGAATATGGAAAACCTTTGGTTACCACGGAACTCAAAGAACTAAAACTCTGGTCCATAAATTTATTGCATCCGCCTGAGCTACACACGATCACCATTTGATCACCCCTTCAATGGATGGTTTGATCCCTTAGAACTCATGAAACTTTAAACCTGTTTGAACAAAACTTTATCGCATCCCTTGGACTCCCGTATGGACAAGATAGGAAATAAAACTGATAGTTAATGATTTATCAGGTCCGATTTTAAAGATAAAACCTGATTACTTTTTGAAATGATATCCATCAGATTCCATCTCTTTTGATGGATGGTTGTGATTGGCCCAGACTTTAGCAAATTAAACTATATTTCATACATCATCGCATTTGATTTCCAAAATAAACCCTGTTCTAGTTAGCTGCACGATTTCCATTAGATATGTGGCCTATTTATCAGATGGCCTAGGTCTTCTCGCAGGTTTCTCACATTCAAAATCCATCAATCAAATAAAATAAGTTATTTCTTTTAAATTTAAGCTTTTCCCTTTATTTCCGCTACAACGTAATATTTGATTTTTTCATTTTTTGTAATAAAACTGAAAATAGAATTAAAAGGACAATGGATGCTGCAACATCTGGCTCCACCTAGGGATAGTTCCTTTACCATAGAAGCACTAAGAACCATAGATTAGTTCCTTCACCTCAGGCACGGAGTCACATATTACTTAGCCAATTAAACTTCTATGGAATTTGTACTATGAGTTCAATCTAGTATCTACAATGGTAGGATGCTTATGCTTCAGAACTAGAAGTAATGCTTGAGGTACTACCTATTGAGAGGCAGTTGTAAATATTCTCCATAAGGATTCTTTAGGAAGAATGCATTATTTGTTCTTACTTCTATAATTTTAAATGGTCGATACTAGAGAGGATCAAACTTTCCATGTTTTCCCTTATCTTCTCTTCTAATATCCCACCTTAATACGAGGTCTCCAACTTTAAAATCAATCTCTCTAGGCTTTCTGTCAAAAATACTCTTCATCTTTGATTGATACATGATCGAGTTGTCTATTACCTTGTCCTTATTTTCACTCAACTCCACTACCTTATCCATTCTTCTTATGAAGGAATTGGGCTCTTCTTTTGCCTCCCGAATCATTACAATCACAGGCTTCATAAGTTCGCTTGGGAACAGGGCTTGAGTTCCATACACTAACTCAAAATGTGACTTAACTGTGGACCTTCCTGTAGTCACTCTAGCAGCTTATAAAGCAAACTTTAACTTAGAATCCCAATGTTTTTGGTTTTGTGCACTAGTTTTCTTAAGGATCTTCATCAAAGTTTTGTTAGTGGATTCAGCTAATCCATTTCCCTATGGATGATAAGTTGTTGAATGGGATGAAATAACATTACACTTTTGACAAAAAGAAATAAAATTACTTGAATTGAAGACTTGAGCATTTTATGTTATGATTTTGACAGGGCATCCAAATTAGCTGAAAATATTCTCCTCTAATAACTTCATCACCACCTCGTCATTTTCCCTCTTAGTGGATATAGCTTCTACCCACATGGTGAAGTAATCAGTAGCTGCGAGAACCCACTTATGTTGTCCACTTAAAGGTGGGTTAATATCTCCAACAAAGTCCTGTCCCCATTGTCTGAATGGTTCCTATATGAAGATTGGGATCAAAGGCAAGGGAACTAACCTCCTCTTCTCAGCAAAAAGTTGACACTTCTGACAGCTTCTGACAAAATTATATGTATCACCAAATAAAGTAGGCCAATAAAACCTTACCTAGAGGATTTTGTGTGAAGTAGCCTACCAAATTTAATGTTCTACACATAACCTCTCATGACAATATTTAATGGTCTCCATAAATTCATTTGTTGTTAAACATAACAACAAAATTCCTATAGGAACCTTCCGATACAATCTACCCTCAACAATCGTATATGGTTGGGCTTTGAGCTTTGATGCTCTATAATTTGTTCTAACTAAAGATTTAGGACAAGAGAGGAAACACAAATAATGGGCTATGTGCTTGTACCATTCTGAACATAAAAATTTATACCTGATCTTCAGACCTGGGTCTGATCCTTCTTCACCTTCTTCAGTTTCCTCCTCACTCACAGGTGTCAGCAAGTTGATTCAGAGTGCCTAAAATAATTTGACTCTGTCAACATATTCACCAATCCTTGCCCTTTCACTAGCTTTGCGGGCCTTATTTACAAGTCATACTCTTGGATCTTGGCTATCCATTTTCCCCTTCTTCCTTCTACATCACACTGGACTAAGACATCCTTTACCGTAGCATTTGGCACATAAGCAATGATCTGCGACTGTAGTACATAACTCTTGAAGGCCTTCAGGGCTTTTACCAACTCATATACTTGTTTTTCAAGAATATTATACTTTAGTTCGGCATCTCTGAGAATCTTGCTAAAGAAAGCAACTGGTTGCTCCTTTTCTTCATTATTTTTCTACAAAAAAACAACAATTATTGAATTAGGTGATGCAAATGTAAAAACTTGGAAATGTCTTTGATAGTTAGGGTGTATTAGGACTGGAGTAGCTTGTAATTCTTCTTTAATCTTGGAGAATGACTCTCTGGCTTCCTTGGTCCAATGCACTTCATTCTCTTTCTTCAACATATTAGTAATTTCTTTTACATTTTATATGTAATTGGACACAAACCTCCTTAAAAAATTAATTTTACCTAGAAATCTCTAAATGTCCCTCTTTCTCCTGGGAAAAGGTATTTTCTACACAACTTGCACCCTTGTTGGATCTATCTCCACTCCATCTCTAGAAATATTGTGCCCCAACAGTTTTCCCTATTCTAAAGAAAAAATAGACTTTTTAGGATTCAAGCAAAGCCCACATCTTTTACATTTCTCAAAAGCCTTTTTTAGATTGTCCAAATGCTCCTCATCGAACATAGAGAAAACAATGATGTCATCTAAGTATATCACTAGAAACTTATCTCCCATAAAAGAAATGTCCATAGACCTCTGAAATGTATCACCTACATTCATAAACCCAAAAGGCACTCTAGCATACATAAAGGTTCCCCAAGGTGTTGCGAATGCGGTCTTCTTCTGATCTTCTATATCCACAACTACCTAGTTATACCAAGAAAGCCCATCCAGCATTGACATCTTGAATGATATTGTTACCTTCTGCAGCACATGATCCATTTTAGGTAACAAATAATTATCTTTCAAGGAAGCCCTGTTGAGATTTCTAAATTCTAAACATAGCCTTATCTCTCAATTCTTCTTCCTTAGAGGCACTAAATTTGCCTCCCAGTCAGAGTACCTATGTGGAACTATAATTTTGGCATCGAGCAAATTTTTGACTTCTTTCTCGATCAATGGTAAAAGAAGAGGGTTTATCTATATAAGCTTCTTCTTAAATGGTTTAATCCCCATTTTCAAGGGAATCTTGTTCTGACTAATACTTACATCATATGTTTTAAGATCCTCATAAGACCAAGAAAAAAAATCAACGTAGTCCTTGAAAAGTTTAATATATCTCTCCTTATAATTGGATGGAACTCCATTGAATAATTTGACTAACCTAGGCTCCTCTTGAGTTCTAATATTGTGATCCTGAATCTGCTCATCCTGTGGAAGTTTCTCTGAACCAGTTGCTACATTGTTAGAGTTAAAAAGCTTTTCAAGAGTGACAAGTCCCCTTGGCAGTGTATCATCTTTCAATTGAATAATCTTTTGATCAACTATAGAATTTTTCAAACCACTTACCTCTGCACCTTCTATTGCTTCATCTTCATCCTTATCAATCTTTGTGGCCTGAAAATCATCAACCATTGTCAAAAAATCTTAAATCTGTTGATCATCTTCAAAAATCGGCCAGTGCTTTATATTATCAAGAACAAAAGGCCCGCGTCTCATTTCAACCTCATATCTCAGCTTTAGATTAATAGGAGGCCTAAAAATACTAGCGACCATAGCCAAAGAGTCTGTTAATCGGTTTCCATCCACTGGAATGAACTGAATGTTTAAATCTTCAAACACATTCTCAACTAAATCCCACACTTTGTTTTTGTATGACCTAAGCCTAGGGTGTTTTATCTGAAAGTGGTTCTTTATTTTCTTCATAATTAGTTTTGAATCTCCAAAGAAAAAAATTGAGTTGGCTCCCATTTGTTTTGTTGTTCTCAGAGAAATGATCAAGGACTCATATTACGTCACATTGTTTGTTTCTTTAAACTCCAATTTAAAAGAAAAAGGGAACATATTACCTCCAGGCACAATTAGAAGGAAACCAACACCTATTCCTTCCTTAGAATAAGCTCCATCAAAAAAAAACTTCCACACCCCTTCTGATTGCAGCTCTATATTTACACTGGCTGAAGTAAGTTGCCTTTGGTTATATTCAACAAACTCTGCATTGCCATGAAGCACGAAGCAAGAAAAATCATCTTTCTCTTCACTATATACAAGTGAATTACTTGCTCCATTTTTGTAATCTTTTTACAAATCTAGTTTCTCTATACAACCTCCTTTCTTCCCCACCAAAAATTGGTATAACAACATATGTAAAATATTGCTTCAAAACACCACCCAATTTGGCTTCCCATGACCTAGATAGCAACATCCCAAACCTAGCAGGGATATTTGCTACCACTACATCCATTACTGAGCTTCTAGCTAGGATCTGGGCTGGTGACACCACCATATCTCTAATTACCCCCATGCACTTGACTTTATTTGAATCAAAAGAATATAGGTCCCTATAAGGTTTAGTGACTTGTAGGTTTAGTTGTTTCATCACTAAGAATGGCATAAGATTATGTGAAGCTCCTGAATCAAACATAGAACGGTGCAAGAGGAAATCATGAATCAATAGATAAATGTGGAATGTAGGGGTTTAAGAATCCACCTCCTCCACATGTGGGCCAAAAACCACTACTAGTTTATCTTCCTGCAGGTTCACATTGTCATTTATATTTACATTCTCTCTTAGATTCATAAACTCAGCAATCTCTCTCTAATAAATTGGTGCTTTGACTAACTCTGTGATGGACACTTGAATTCTGATTTTTTCTAATTCTTTAGTTAAACTAAACGCATGACACTGTTAAGTGTTTTTTTCATTTTCATCTTCATTTCTCTTCATGACTAAAATCTCTTGTGGAGCGGAAGCAAGTTTTTCTAAAGGATTTTTTTCACTTGTGTCTTGAGAAGACTCACCTTGAAGCATTTGAATCTTTCTACTTGTATTTTGTTTCTGCTTTCCTCTATTCAATTGTTTTACATGCTATGGTTCTTATGGATTCACCTTCTATGAGGGAGCTGGAAGTTGCTTCTCATCTTTATATTTTTGACTTCTAGACATTTTCCTTTATCTCAAGTCATATTTATTATGTACTTTTGCCGGCATGAAATTAGAAAATTGCTTGTAATACCCATCAGTCTCATTATCATCATAAATGGCATATGTTTCATCATACCCATATTCTTCTCCCTCAACACCTAGTTCATTTTCATCTACTACAGACAATGTAGAAATCTAATCATCATTGTCCCTCGAATGTTCTAGTATTTAATCAAGATCTGATTCTATATACAGTGGTGTTTGAATCTGCTCTTGATATTTTCTCTCCTTCTGTAAAATTTGTGGAGGTTGTCTTCTATACTAAGGATTAAAGTTCCTGTTTTGTTGTGCTTTCCTATGAGAATTATTACCTTCCAAATCTAATTTAATAAATTTATTTGACAAATTTTTAATTACATTACTCATATCCTCTGATGTTTGACTTTGAGAGGATTCAAATTTAGCCTTTCCCTTATCTTAGAGAGGCCGTGGATCTGGTTTTTTACTTGTAGCCACTAGATTTGCTTCCATCTCTAATGCATCTGTTTGGATCTAATCTAGGGTTGGGTACCTTATTTCCCTTAATGTGAATCCAAAATTTGACTCAAAATCCCCTGCAAAAGTTATTTTTGCACTAGCAGGAGAGGGCTGCATCTCCACTGGAAGACTATTACATACAATTTATTAAATCTTCTAACAAATTCAACTATAGTTTCATCAAATTTCTCTTTTATAGCTTTAAAATCTGTGAGTGAATACCCATCGTCTCTTTTTTCTCCCATCTCTAGGTGAATAGGCATTCCATCTCTTCCCAAGAAGGAATAGAGTTTTTAGGAATCCCTTTAAACCATTTTCTTTCTTCTCCATCCAAGGATTGAACAAAAAGTCTTAGAACAACATCTAGATGTTCAACATTTAGGTTTTCTGCAATATTAAAAAATACTAATACATTATTCTCTAATGTTTGTTCATCTTCCCCTGTAAAACGATGAAGAATCTTGCGGTATTCTTGTGGCGTTTGATTCAACGGTTGTGGAAATTGAAGAGGTTCATACCTATTCATCAAGAATGCAAGCGTTGCCATGCTTTCTGCCATATTTATTGAAATTTGATTAGCAACAGATGTGGAACCTAACTGAGGGGTAAATGGAGTGTGCAGAGCTAGTAACATAGTTATAGGTTCAGGTTGAATAACTGTAGTAAATAATGAAAAAGTAACGGACTTTAAAGACTTCTCTTGAGAGTTGGGTTCTTGAAATGGAGATGATGTAAAAAGTGAGAGTTGATTAGATAAATGTTTGAGTGAGAGATGTGATGAATTGTTTCTTGATGTAGACAGTGTAGGGATCGGTGTAAGTGGGGTTCTAAACCTTCCAACCTTCTTAGAAACTAGCCTTTCAGGATCTAAATGGCCTTGAACTTTCTATCGTTAGGTGTCTGATCTTGTATGGCGTCTTCTTGGAGCTAGAGTTATTGCTTTTATAAAAGACAACCAAAATTTTCCTCCTCATTAAACAACTAGAGGAAATTATTGAAAACCCAGGGAAAGGTGTTCTTGTCTTCTCTCCCCAGAAACGACATCAATTAATGTTGTCCATTAAGTAATTTCCTAGCTGTGTGGAAATTGTGCTTAAGACATTAATGTTTATAATCATTGTCACTCATTTGTCACGTAATTTTATGTTGTATTCTCAAATTAAGGACCTGAAGGACTTGGTTTTAACACCGCCAATACTTAGGTGACATGAAAATCTCAGAATGCCATTTGATTGTTGAACATAAATGATGTATGAAGAAACCTTGAAGAAGTAGTAGAAAATATGTTGTTTTACATAGAATCTATTATCTGTAACTTAAAAGAATTAAAGAGGTAGGAACTTCAAGCATAGGAGAGCTCTTTTGAGGGATTTTAAGTTCATTTACATAAGCAAGTAAAGAATTGCAGCTTCATTACCATACTTAAAGGAAGAAAACATTTGATGACACATAACAGAGAAGTCACAAAATCATAACCAAAAATGTATGGAAAAGTTCTGATTCTTTCATTAATCAACAGTTATATCAGGAATACAGTGGCTTAGTCTCCAAGTTCTCCTATGTTCAAACCCCTTCTTTGTAAATTTTCCTCCTTTTATACATTATGAGATAGTTGGTAATCACCAAAACTATCAAACTACTTAACTATTCTCCTAACTATCTAAAGTAAAAGTTATTACAAAATATTACATAGAGGGTAAAACACACCTCATTGTCAAGAAAATTAAATAACAGGAAGTAACAAAAATTAGTAGGTAATGGCTATTCATTGTTCGAATCAGTGGCTGGAGTATGTGGTCTAAGTGCTATTCTACAAGTTATAACCTTGTATATGTCTTGACGACAGTTAGACTATTTTAACACAGCAAACTACAACTTTACAAGAACTTCGTGCACAAACATGGGCCCACATAAATATCTATAGTGTTCTGATTGGCGAAAACACTAAGAAACCTAACCAATCACCTTTCCCTTAGAATTTTAGTCATCTGCCTCTAAATTTGGTCATTTTGCTAAAATAGTGAAGTGATTAATTTACACAGAATATGGAAAACCTTTGGTTACCATGGAACTCAAAGAATTAAAACTCTGGCTCATAAACCTATCGCGTCCGCCTGAGCTATACGTGATCATCATTCGAACACCCCTTCAATTGGATGGTCTGATGTCTTGGAACTCACGAAAATTTAAACCTATTTGAACAAAACTTTATCAAGTCTATTTTTTCAATGCCCCTTTGACACCCATATGGACCCGATAGGAGATAAAACTTCCAATTAATGATTTATCAGGTTCGATTTTAAAGATAAAACCTGATTACTTTTAGAATCAATATCCATCAGATCCCGTCTCTTTCAATGGATGGTTGTGATTGGTTCAGACTTCAACAAATTCAATTGTATTCCATACATCATCGCGTTTGATTTCCAAAATAAACCCTATTCTAGTTAACCACACAATTACTGTTAGATATGTGGCATGTTGATCAAATGGCACAGATCTTCTCACAAGTTTCTCAAATTCAAAAGCTGTCAATCAAATAAAATAAGTTATTTCTTTTAAATTTCTCCTTTTCCCTTTATTTCCACTACAACATAATATTTGATTTTTTCATTTTTTGTAATAAAATGGAAAATATAATTAAAAGGACAATGGATGCTACAATAGTATCAATACAACCCTTTCTTCTTCCCAAGGTGAATGGAAGGAATTGATTTTATTTAACCTGATGCCCATAGTCCTGTCATGGAAATGGGTTCTTAAACTTTTGATATGCCCCAACTTTCTTAAAACTTAGAACAAAAACTACCATTGATTTTAGGGTTTTGAGGGCTTTTCAGTAGTACACATCTTCTCGAAACCAAACTCCCCAATCAAAATTTATGGTTGTTTAAAGTAAAACACCACCAAAACTAGAAGGATTTCATGTGGTGCTCAACTTGTGGCCCCAAGTGGTTAAAGCCATCAGAAAGTGTCTCGACATAATTGCCACTTTAACTCAAGATGTGTACTATGGCTCTTGGTCATCTAGCATCATGGGGTTAGTGTAGGGTCTCGCTAGGCTTCCCAAATCCTCTTGAAAATTTGTATTTTTTCATTATAAGGTATTTTCGGTCTCCTATGGGGCCCAAGGTTCAACCTCGTCATAATTATGCCTTCAGCATTACACTTTGAAACATAAAAGAGTCACCCTTATAGGGTTGAAAAAATGAACAAAAATAATATGTTATCATTCAAAGGACATAATGTCCATCTTGTGGCTCTTGTTTCCTAAGGAATAGATGGAAGAAAAAACTCACAATCCTCCTAGTTGTGAATAGGAAGGACCCTCTGTCTAGTGACATAAAACTTCCACATTAAATGGTGGATGGTTTATCCATCTCACAAGCTAGTTTGGACTAGAGTTTCATGCCCAAAGTCATGGGCCCCAACTTGAATCAGTCTGTAAATAACATTTCTCATTTTTTTGTGCCTCAACATCTAACTTAATTCTATTCAAACCATGAGCTACATTCCTTGGTATTTGAGGTCAAATGTGTGGCATATTTAAACCATTCTAATATTGGCCTTTATTTCTATTTATAAAGTAAATAGGCATGAACTTCTGGTTCCTCAAAATAATTGTAGATTGGTCAGTTTCAAAGAAAAAATTTCCTTAACGTTGCACGATGATGTTTTGGGTTTTCCTTGAATTTTTTCTCCTTGCTTATGTCATGAACTCAATCCCAACTTGGGTTAATTCATTCTAATGGATTTAAAATTAGAGATCATGTCCAAAACTCTTAACACCTTCTAATGAAGTGCTCTTGTATACCATTTCCTAAATTAATACAAAGATCATTCAGAAGATTCTCAATAAATGTAGTATTGCATTAAACCATTCGATATATTGTAATAATTACTATGAATGTATTAATATTATAGGGATATTTGAGATACCATCACGTGAATATTTCTCATTCACACATTTATCCAATTTACATGATGAACATGAAATCCTCATTATTATATATGCTATATAACAAAAATTTAACATCATAGTCACCTAATAATCACATCAACATAAGTATTCCACTTATTATATGATACAAATGACCTTCAAAACTTAGATTGAGACTCCAACTCTACACCGAGCCCTACATTGAATACAATGTAACCTTTCCTTCCATCAACCATCCACAAGCCAAACATAAAGCCTAAGGAGGAGTGCTCAAAGGAAATAAAATAACTAATCAACTAATATAGGGAATCTAGATATTACACCATCTCCACCCTCTTGGACTAGGAAATGTTGCCTCTAGTGTCTCAACCATAAATTGGGAATCTAAAGAGCACTATAACTAACTAAAAGACCATAGTCAAGTATTAAAATCATAAATAGCACCAATACAAGCTAAAAATATAGAGGATGGGTTAAAACATGAACTTGGGTTAGAATTTTGTGAGAAATGCCCCCGAAAAATGCACAATCTCAATTTTTCGGCTAAACCAAATTTTTCTTCGACCGAATTATTATACTAACATTTAGCTAAACTTTTGGCATTTTGATTAACGTAGGGCATTAAATGCATTTTTTTGTTGGAGCTGAAAAATTGGCAAAAAAAGAGTTCAGTCGAACAAATAATTCGATCTAACTATTTGTTCGGGTGAAAACTATTTTATATATAAGACGACCCTTACATTGTTGTGAAGTTTTCTGTGCTATTAATTTTTGGTTTTGGTTAAGGCAACCGCTATTAATTTGTGATTGTGGTTGAGCTAAGCAGAAGCAACACATTTTTGTTATTGTAGTTGAGCCGAGCAGCAGCAAAATGATGTTGTTATTGTAGTTGAGACCATCTGTTCGATGGATGTTCCTATGTAGTTCATTTTTTCTTACAATAATTTTTAATGGGTTTTGCGGATATTATAATTTATTTTTCATTTTTTTCTAGTTTTTATTAGCATGAGAGAATTTTTCTTTGGTTTCACCTGATCGTTGCTTGCCACTTTCTCAGCCTCCTCGTGCAGAATAGGTAAGTCCTCGAAAACGCTTGGAAACATTCAATATCGGATGGAACATTAATGTTAAATAGTAGCAAGGGTCCGTACCATGATATTAGCCCACAATATTGAGTAGAATAATAGTTACATGATACAATCTAAGAGTACCATAGGTTCTAAGTGTGGTTTTGGTGCATGGTATTGAAAAATGCTATAGTATATAAGGAGGAGAAGATGAAAGGGCTAAGTGTGTAAATGAAAGAGTTTTTCATGAATACTTCTATCTGAAGTATATTTTGTGTTTTAAGGGCTATGGTTATGATATAGATTTGAAATATCTTTTTGCACCCTTGGATACAATGTTGGATCAGGATCATGAGAATTGAAATTACTTGTCATTGTATGAACTAATAATTGATTGTCTAGATCTAATTGCTAACTCATGTTTTATCCTTTATATTTTATCTGGGTATATCTGAAGTTATAAGTCATTATTTGCAGATCTATATGCTGATTCACCTTGGTGAAGCTGTGTATACAAGTTGGTTTGAAACTTCCAAGTAGCTTATGTAGAAGAAAAGCTTCATGTTCAGACATGACTGATCTATCTGATTAGTGATGTTGTTTTATTGTTGTTTTTCAATGATGTAATTATTAGATCTGAAGTAAAATTGATTGTATAAGGTGATTGAGTCTGGTTGATTCATTGATTGAATAAGAAAGGTGATCTTTGATTCTATCTATTTAGAACTTTGTAATATGACAATAGATCTTTAGAATATCATTTGTTGGTATATTCTTTGGTTCATAAGCTTATGATACAATATCTTTAGATGTATATGCAAGTTGTGTTATAGAAGGTAGTGTATGCAGGTTGGCTTCATTGATGTACCATATACATTTTGACATATTATTTTTGACGTTGCAGTTGATTCTAGTTGTTGATGTAGTGTTCTGGGTTCAACTTTATGTTCTGGTTACAGTGATCTGACTATTTAGATTGACTGATTGTTTATAGATGAAGTTGTATGTAATGGTTGTATTGCAGTGGTGATTGACTTTTAGATTCAATGTTACTGATGGGTCCATTGTGAAAATTTGATAAAATGTGGCCTACATATTGTGTTAATGTATACCATGAGTGTTGACTCTAAAAATTTATGAAAAGCAGTCCCTGGAGAAAGAGTGAAGGTGGTAGCCTTCTCTTGGCTGGTGCCTGCGTACTGGTAAACATATTAGCTAGTACAAGAGCTAGGGGGTTGGAGGTCACTTCTAGTAGCAACAGGAGAACGAATGAAAGTTGTAGCCTTCTGTAGGTCAATGCTTATGTAGTGCTAAACATATCATCCAGTATAAGAGATAAGGGGTTCTAGCCTTCTATAGGTGCATGCATATTGGTATCAGTCTACACTACTACAAGATTTAAAAAAAAAAAATTATATTAAAATAAGAGAGTGACAACATCAACAGGTGATTTTATCCCACATTAGGTTTCCACCTTGAATTTTTCTAATCATGCGTGTTGCTTATGTGAGATGGTTTACTTATTATAGCACATGGTTAATGTTTATCTAATGCTTAATAAAGTACTAATGCACTAGATGAAGACAAACATATGATGGATTAACTAAATCCTAAGTTCACTGGATATACACTAATTTTCTTATGAACAGTCGTGTGCACACATAGGTTTGATTAAGTAAAGCTGCGTATAGAGAACTGAATATGAAATGTAAAAGGTTATTGATTTGAAAATATTGATTCACCCCCCCTCTTAGTATGTTTCCCAACAATTGGAATCAGAGCAGGTCCTTTGGCAGAATCTTGATTGCTTGAAGCAGATTTGTTGTAAGAATGAGAAAGAAGCAAAAGAAGAAAGCACCTCAAAAGAAGAAGACGTCTCAAAGGAACAGTGACCACATGAGAGACAATTGGCTATTAGGTGGAAGAAAGTATTCAGATTTCGAATCACCTCAAATTGAATATTAAAAAGAAAAATAAGTATCAAGTACTAATTTATGATCTTCTAGTGATACATTTCTTTCTTTATGCAATATTGAAGATAATGAAATTGAGAGTGAAACAATTGAATTTTCTCTTATGGGTGAAAGTGAAAGAAATATAATAAAGACAGATGTTAAAAGGCTCATAAATAAAATTGGATATCAACAAGATCTATTTGACAAAGTGGAGTGTAACTACAAAGAAGAGGTTACGAGGTTAAAAATTGAGTTGGAGGAAGGAAACAAAATAAGGATGTAGTTCAAAGAAAAGGAAGATCAATGTCAAAGGTTGTAGGATGAAGTAACATCATTGAGAGATGAAGTGAATTAAAAGGTACAACTATCAAGAAACTTAAAGATAGATCCAATTACTATGAAAGTATTGAAGCTAAGGTCATATATCTAAAAGAAGATCTTAGAAATTGAAATAAGAAGAATGAAGAACTACCACAAGCATATGAAGAAGAAGAAAATGATATTCTCAAATTAAGACAATAAGTGGAAGAGGGAAGAAAAATTGAAGAAATCATCAAGAAGTAGTATCTGGAAAAGGAAGAGAAATATCAGGTGGAGGTAAATATCCTAAAAGTTAAATTAGAAGAAAATGATAAACTTTTATGATTTCAACATACTAGTAAGATTTTGGATAATATTATTAGAAGTCAAAGATCTCCTGCCATTAAATCTGGTCTTGGTTTTCATGAAACTGTTAAACGTGAATCTAGCTCACAAACTGAGGTAAGGAACTCTAATGCAAAATATGAATTGCTCAACAAGGAGATAAGAGGTTAACCACAGCAAACACAAAGGAAAGAAAGTCTTCAAAGAAAACCATTAACTCCTAACTATGGAATTGTTAATCGATTCTTTCCTTTGATGAATAATTTTGAATGTTTTACATGTCATAATTTTGGACATGTTGTAGCCAAATGCAGAAGTAGAAAGTTTCAATCTAATAACCATCTCACAGAAGGATTATCAACTTCCATGTACTTTAAGGAATATTGTTTTACTTTCAATATGTTTGGTCACAAAGCCATTGATTGATAGAAGGAATATGAAAAATATAAAATGTTGTCATTGTAACAAGTTTAGGCATGTAGAAAAAGAATGCGGGCACAAATCTATGCATCATTGTAGGTAATATGGTAAGAAATCAAATAAGAATATTTATATCAGAAAATATGTAAAAGATAATCTAATGAGAATAAAAAAAAGGAAGATCAAATAACATGTGATCTTGCTCTCTACTCATTCGAAGACAAAGTTGATAGTCAATGTGCTCATCCCCTGACTAGAGACAAGAGTATAATGAAATCTCTTATAAATAACAATCATGATAATGATATTCTTGGAACTAATGTTCCAGTAAAAGTTCTAGGACTAGGTAGAGTTAGAACAGACTCAAGGGGAACTAAAAGTATAAAGTTTCAGTGTTCTAATTCTCATACGCAAATATTTTGTAGACAAGTAGTGTATGTACGCTATTTGGAAACTGCACTATCATGTATATGTTGGTTTGATGAAGAAGAAGAGGGACAAACTCAAAAAAAGGGTCTGATATGGTTCAAACAATTATCAATTGTCTTTTATGTTTTGACGGTTGATGACTACAGTCTCTAGATGTTATTTAAAAGTGATTTTGACCCTCATAAGTTGTTCATGACTTGATGTATAACTTGTTGATGATGATACCTTGATGACTCTTATTGATATACGCAATGATCATATCTGAGAATGAATAGTTGGCACAGGTTCAAGGGGAGCATTAGCCTTCAAAACATTATGCGTTGTTGGCATCATGGTTGCTGAGTTTAGCTATGGTCTCAATTACTAATATGATTTTTTGAAAATTTCATGTAAATACTTATGGTGTAATAATATGTCTCTTTCTATCATAGTCTATTTAGAATGAGTCCTTTTGGACATATGACGTAATTTGTACCCCCACTATGCATGGGAAGGATGATGTAATAATTCATATTTATAGTCATGTATGAACATTTGGTGAATCCTGAATTGGTTGTGTGATTGATGTATGTATGAGTCATTGGTGATAGGAAGGTCATACTCACATAGTTGAGTTAGAGAGTCATGTTATTACTTTGAAAAATATTTCTCCAGAAATTGCATCTGCTCACGGGGAGAATGTAAAATATAGTGCATCTCAAAATGTACTAAGGGGAAGAATATCTCGGTCCACCCTTTGCCCTTGATGTCAAAGGGGGATAGTATCTTGTTGTTTCTTGATATATCTAATAGGTTCTACAACTTGACTTGATCAACAACAATATGGTTGCCATCAAGTCCAAAGGGGGAGTGATGGGCAGTAGATCGCCCCTTAGCATGTTTTTGGGGCTTAAAGCCCAAGTTTTGGTCAATGTAATATAAAGACCCTGTGAAATGTGGGTGCGAAGCATGAGAGTCTAGGATTGTCTTCCCTAAGATAATGTAATTTAAATTATACTACGTCGGTGTATTTAAATAGTGTGAGGTTCTAAGTGTAAGGACAATTCATAGTTTTGACAAGTAATAGAGAGATGTGAAGGCATGGTTAGAAGATATAAGTGGATCTGAAAAATATTGGGTCATAGTGGTAGGTAGAGGCTCTGCAGCTCAGTGTGCAGAGACCTAGTGGAGTCCGCAGCTAACTGCACCGACCCCTACAGCTGAGTGCGCAGGGCGGAGTCAGGTCTCTAACTAAACTTGAGTATTAATAAACATAAGATTGATTCCGAATATTGTGCGTCTATTTGTAGATCTATATTTCTATGTTTTGGTTATCTTTATTCATTTATATTGTTTTTGAGTATGCGTGCTTATTTGAATGTTGAATAAGTAATAAGAATATTGGCCCGAAACAAACTAAGTTAAGCACTAATATAATAGCATAGTGAGGATCAGATCAGAATAATATTGTATTCACAAAGGTGTGCATAGCGTGCAAAGAATAGAAAGTTGTGCAGAGCAGTGTACCGCCTAGATTAGGATCGCAAACCTCGAGAACCCTCACCAAGACATCCCTAGGGTGTGGAAACCTAGTTCGAAGACCCTCCCATACTACTTTGGGTTAGACCTTAGTCCTTGCTCTGCAGACTATTGCCAAAAGGGCCAGTAGTAGCAGGATTTACTTGGCTAAACTCATTGCTGAACTTGGGTCAGGCCCCATGTAGCCAGCAAATGGTTCCATTGTTGAGACCAGGATTTGCCTAAGGGATGTGTGATGTCTTACCACTAGAACCCAACAAATAAGGAAATTAAAGAGTGGTTGGAAAAGAAGATTCATGAGTTCGCGACACAGGAAAATAGAACTCCATAGGTGTCAGAGAAAAGGTGGCTAGATCACTACATGTATACAAAAATCCACAAGATTTTCTTTGCATCGTTTCCTTTAGAATTGTACATTGAGTGGATTGTGAGGTTAGCCAACAGCTAGGGAAGGTGTAGGCTCAACCAACTGATAGTGTGGACTCAGGAATTAGTGTGTAGACTAGAGGTATCAAAAGAAAAAATCATGTGAGCTATGGACCATTGGCTCGACCAGATAAAATGGGGATTTATCACTGATTTTGCAACATACATGATCGTGTGCTATAGCGAAGCAGAATGAGGTTTTCTCAAGGGAACAAAATGTAAGTACATTAAATTTTTGAATACCTAGATTAAGATGTTGTTATGTGAAAAGTAGGTTATTCGAATACATTAATGTTTGGAATGACACAGAGCGAAAATATCTACAAAGATAGCAGGGAATTAGGAAACAATCCCTTAATTTCAGCTTCATGAGAGAGAAAGGAAGATCTCACTCATATCTCTCTGAGAAGTGCGGTCAGTTTGATAAGGCAATGCATTCCATAGTTACCATCTCCACCCATGCCACCACCCGCTTCACCTCCTTCACCTCCATCTCCAGCCACTCCACCTCCACCAACCTTGGAGTTCAGCATGCCGAGTGTGATCAAGCTACCCGTATTTAGAGGAGTAGGGAATGAGGATCCAGACCAGTTTTGATTCATGGTAAGAGAAGTATGGGAAGTGCAAGGGGTTACCGATGACAACATTAAGAAGGCTACATTGGTGAGTGCACTACAGGATCCTGCGGTGATGTGGTATATCAAGCACTCTAATGACCACCCAAACGTAAGGATAATAGAGATCCAAAATATGTTGAACAGAGAATTTAGCCGATCAAAATCAGAAACACAGTCAATCATCAGGTTTAAAGAGATCAATATGCATCCATGTGAGACCCATTGGGATCTGGATCAATGAATGAAGAGTATAATCCATGAGGCTAATATAATGCTCACAGATGTATAGCATCGTGCATGGTTTGCGGCATCCCTAACACTGCACTTGAGGATGGTGCTGTCTCAACAGAAACTTTACACCCAGGACGAAGTGTTGGGAATGGTGATGAGGTTGCATGAAACACTGATACAAGATCCAGGGTTGGGATTTCAGCAAATCGACGCACAACTAGAAAATCTTTTCCTAGAAATGTAGAGCTTGTAGTAGGATAAGGCACCGTGGCTGGAGATGCGCGAGGAAATTTGGTGCGTAAAATGCAAGGGCCAGGGTAATGAGAAGGATCACTATCCAGTATTCACGAACTACTTTGGCAGGAGGGGGGCCAATGCCATTGAGACCATAGGCATAGACAGGACCGAGAGCAACACCCACATTATGGTGTGTGATCTGTCAGATAGGAGGAAAACACATAATGGATAATTGTCATTTTTTGCAGAAGTATACACCGGCACCCCATCAACTATTTTGTAATTTTTGTAGGTTGGTGGGCCACAACGAGTGTAATTGTCATAGCTACAAGTTAGTGATGGATTAGACCTGAGCATATAGGATGTAGATAGAAATGTGAGCTCTCGACCCAGTGGCGCGGATGACGCACGGTGGATTTCAGGGGCGAGGTTGAGGGAAAGGAGGAATGGGACCAAGAGGCCGCGAACAGTTAATTTGTTACAATTGCAGAGGACCAGGGCACTACGCCCATGATTGTAGCAACCTGAAAAGAATATCCTATTCATAATGTGCTCAGTTTGATCATGAAATGGTATATTGTCTTACGTTCTGTTAGTGTCGGTCTTAAGCCCTCCATCAGTGATCAATTGCTCTTTGCATATGCATAATTAGGTGTCTCATCAGTGTCAATTTTGCATCCCACTAGGCATGCCATAACACTGAATGGAGGAGCTAGTCTTTTTTTCCTTCTTGGCTTTGCTGGATGAGGTCATACTACAATGTAATTGAGTCATACTTGTCGTTATTTTGTCTTGAGGTCCCATGGTCTTAGGTCTAGGGTTTTGAGTCAAAATTATGTCAAGGTCACGAGTCAAGGTCAGTGAGTGCCCAGCAAGCCAGAGGGAGGTATGTACATATGTTTCATTGTTACTTTCATCAGCTACAGATCATTTTATGCCTTGGATTTAAAAACCCTGTTTTTTAGGTCCAAGGTCATGTCAAATTTGTAAAAATAAAGAAATTTTCAGAAGTTTGCTGAAGTGCCGGCAACAACCCTGGTTCCTTCTCCACAGTCCATCAGATGGTCAACCTGCAAAAAGAACGGAGTCAAATGCATCAAAAGAGCTCATTTCAAGACAAAATAACTCCAAAACAGTGTGAAAAAGAATGTCAAAATATAAACATTATAAAGTGGGTTTTTGAGTTTAATTTTTTTTAAAAATGAAAGCATATAAAGGTAAATCCCTCTTTAAAAAAAATCTCATTGTGCATTTGGGAATAATAAATCACAAGACTAAAGGCAAGAAGGCGATTTTGGGCGAAATTCAGTAATTTCAGTGCCTGGGAGCGCGCGCGGATTTCTGGGAGAGGTGCGCGGTTACCTGGGCAGTGCGCGGCTCTGAGAGAGAAAAATTTATAAAGAAATTTACACGCGCGCGGTTACCTGGGCAGTGCGCGGACATCTGGGAGAGGTGCGCGGACATCTGGGCAGCGCACGGATTTCAGGGCATAAAAATTCATTTAATCAGCAAACCCTCTTCAAACTCACCTATATTTGCCGAGGTATGTCTACTCTATGTGCTTTGTGGTGGTGTGATGATTCCAAAGGAGGATTACAATTGTAATTTCATGCAAGAAATCGATGGAGGAATGATGGGGTGTTTTGCAAGCTTATGTTTTGACAGTATTGTTTGTTTCTCAAGGCAGTTTTTCCTTATATCCCTCCTTTCATTTTCCCATTGATATTCACATATGTTTATATGTCATTTTTATTAATCTCATGTGCAAATTAAACATACAAACCATACCTATAAACCCTACCTTTTCCCCATGCCACACGCTCAAACCCTACACCATTACCCACAGCAAATTATGAATTTAAATTGCACAGCAAATCAATGAAAATAAATAAAGAATGATGACAAGGCATGCTAACAAGCATTGTAAAAAATAAAAAATAAAAAAAATATATATATATAATTTGCATAGCCTTATAAAAAACAAAAGAAAATGTCATCGTGCTGTGAGTATCAAAGGATAGAAGTTGTGTGAAATCGACAAAGTTTATTCGTTGCTAGCTATCAAAAAGAGCAGTTTTGCTGTGCTAGGGTTTGTCTAATAGCATGATATTCCTCCCTAATTCCTAAACTCTGTTTTCCCTCACCTTTCCCCTCATGAAAACCCTAATTCAATTGCTTATTCATCCCTCTAAAAATTCCTATGCAATTGATATCCCGTCCCTTCGGTTAATGCATGTAATTGAAACCCTAATTCGCTCATGATTAATGCAACTATGAAGCTGCCAGCGCTATTGAAAGGCTGCTGTTATGTAAATTGGTTGGCATACTTGGTTCGTAGGTTTCATTATGCCCTCATTCTCATAATTCCCTTGATATCCTCCCCTCCATCATGAAGATTTTCATTGTCCTTTCCCTTGACTGCAAAGTTTCCCTAAATAAAGTATTAATTTGCAAATGTGGAAAGATAGAATGACATATTTAGCATTATGTGATAGTTTCCTTCAAAATTTCCTTCTTATATATATTTTTCCCTTTCCTATATGTAAAATTCCTTCCCCTAATATATCCCTCGTGATTTTTCCCCTTGAAAACAGCATACTTCACAGCATTTTGTAGGCAGAGCAGCGATCATTTGGGCTTGTTTATTCCACCTTGCTCAATAACACCATGTCGACTTCTGAGACTAATGAGCAAGGTGATGACCGATCATCATCCACTGAGATTGAGACACAGCGGAGGCCTCATAGGGGAGGCAAGAGTGGCCAACACAAGAAGGTAGAGCCCACATCATTGACTGAGTTACAGGCTTGCCCATTTGCAGTATCTTGTTTTCAGCACATGGCTTGTTATCAGTTTTATGAGAGGCTCTCACACATTCAGCCTCACAGAGAGTTGGCTCGATTGTTTGTTCTGCATCTCCATGACGGACAGGTCACCCTTGCAGGGGTGAATTTTGTATTTTCTCCAGAGGCTATCACAGAAGCTACCGGGATACACAATGTGGGTGAGGTGTGGCTGAAGCGCAAGTGGCTGGACTTCGTATATTATGAGCCGTATGTCAGGCCTACCTGTATGCATAACTTGACTGGGACCTTTCCCATCAAGTTCCTCCGAGCAGAGTATATGGATATCATGAGACTTATTATGCACTACTTCACATGCGAGGGGAGATTCGTACGAGTATCATCTTATCATATACGCATGTTGATGCACTTCACCCGAGTGAGAGTCATGAACATTGCAGCGTACTTATCTCACGACACTCAAAGGTTGACCGCTCTTTTTCAGAGACAGACCCCAGCACAGCAGTTGCGGAGCTTGTGCCATCATGGTCTCATTCAGCTTGTTGTTTCCCACCAGTTGAGGCAGCAGGGCATTTCATGGGCAGACTTCATTTCTCATGAGGTCTTTTCAGCGCCTTCATGGTCACAGCCAGAGCCAGAGGGAGCACATCCAGAGCCACAGATTATTCATGAGGAGGGAGGTCCATCTCACCAGGCAGAGATTATGGTGCCGACACATCTTGTTCCCCCACTACAGTGTACACATCAGAGAGGTCATAGGACCTTGTTTGCAGCTCGACGAGTACTTTCTCCACACCAGGTGGAAAGGGTCTCGTCTTCATCTTCAGAGCAGCGAGTGTTATCTCCACACCAGGTGGAAGGGGCCTCGCTTCTTTCAGCAGCACAGGTAGCAGAGAGGGGCAAACGACCCATGGTTGAGGAGAGAGTGTCCGGTGCTCCAGCTATTGATCTTAATGATGATTCTCCTACCCCAAGGCTCAAGGATATTATCCAAGAGCAGAGCGCCGAGATTCAGTCACTGCAACGAAAATTGTACATGTCAAGATGGGTAAATACATATTTGGAGCAGCGTAACAAACAGCTGGAGGATGAAAAAGAGCTTGATGAGCTATGGAGGATCCGCA